>JAQIVF010002209.1:0-11599 GCA_034698365.1 Steganacarus magnus | reverse complement strand
GAGGCTCTTTGATTATAAATGATCGCACAATTAATATAATCAGCAATGCATGCAAATATTTGAAGCATTTAACATTTCTCGGCGCTTTTAATAAGGAATTTTCGCGAAAATCATGGGAAAAGCTGGTTACGCAAAGCCTACGAAATATTGAATCGCTTTCATTCTTCGATGTGGATCTTAAACATATAGGTATGGCAGTGTCATTCACTCCTAAGCTTAAATCAATTCGAACTTTTCATTCGTACATTTTGTTTAACTATTTGTTTCGACTTAATAAACACCATTTATTTAAAAATATTTGTTCGGTAAAGGGTTATGAACTGAGAGATGAAAAATTTATACGGTTTGCCGATTATTTCAAGCTTCAGTTAAAATCATTTGAAGTACATTTTGTGCCCAATGTAAGCATGAATCTATCGAATCATTTACTAGATTTTGAAAATCTAGTATTTCTCAGTTGCATATTTCGAGGCAATAGTGACATACACTGCACTAAACTATTAAAACAAATTGGTTCGAAATTATTGAAATTAAAAGAACTGGAAATCGTTGGCTTAGATGTACCGTTTTATCATGCATTTAGCGATGGCTTTGTATCGCTTGAAACACTAATTATCACAGAACGGTTAGTTTGCGAAAGTTTTGCAAATATTTCAAACAGTATTGGTGTGAAACATTTGAAGCTCGAGTGTTGTACTATTAATGGCAGTGAGTTCAACGATATTCACTTATATTTGCCGCATTTGAAGTCACTTGATATCTCGAATAATACGTTTCAAAATCGCAGAAAACTTAAGTTAACGCAACATTTGTCAAAACTAACAAAGTTGTGTGACATGAAAATTTTGTTTGTGAATAATTATCGTTTTAAACAAACAGTCATCCAATTCATTGGCAATTGTTTAAGCATACGGCGAATCACTATTCATATAAATGATTGGTCAAATAATATTCAATTGAATACAATTCAAAAGTACATCACAAATAACAATAGAAAAATAGACTTAAAAGTTTTCGATCGTAATCTAAAAATTTTTCACGTCAACTCTTCGCGTCCATATCTAATGCAACAAATAGACGAAATAACCTCAAACGATGCGTTCATAATAATTAAATATGTGGTGTTAGCTGTGATATATGGTTATTGCCAAATGTATCCGCATCTGTGTCTTGCATGTGTTATACTTATTTTGCTTATATTCGTGTATATTATTGAGTGTTTCATTGACTTCAGTTAAAGTTTGAATGCAAATAAATAGATAAAAAATTATTTTACTTTTTTTAGATTATAGATTATAAATTCAAGGATATTTTTAAATAATTTCTATATATTTAAATTTATTGTAGGTTTAAAGTTTTAGATTATTTAAAAAATTTAAACTTTTATCGAAATTAAGGACTAAAATTATAAAATAGTTTTCAACACTATTATTTCATGTTTCAGCGACAAAAAAACTTACAAATTGTTCAAATGACAAAATTGTCGAAATGAAAAAGATGTGTTTAGTTAGCAATTAATACAAAACTTCTCTGTCATTTAATAAATTAAATAAAAAGAAATATGCGCACACATTTAGAGTCTTCTGTCAATTAAATTACATTGTACTGTAGACTGCAAATATTATTCTTTAAATTTAAATAAGTATTATGTGATGGTTATTTTAATTTATTATTATTTACTCAAAATAGACATAACTAGCGCTGGTCTTTCAAATGCGACGGTTATAATACAGTCTTTCTTGATTTAGTCTAGTGTTGTTTCCATATATGATTTCTAATTTCAATTACATTTCGATTTCAATATAAAAATTAGTTTTAATTTAAATTCTATTTCAATTTCAATATAGAAATTTATTTTTATTTCTATTACATTTCAATTTCAATTATTTAAAGCTTTTTAATTTAAATTGTATTTCAATTTCGATATTTTATTTTATCTCAATTTCGATTACATTTCTATTTCTATTTCAATTAACATTTTAATTTCGATTATTTTCATTTTTATCTGCAAATCAGTTTCTAAAACACATTAATATTTTCCCAACTAAATAAAAACACTAGAATCTGCATTTGAATTAAAAAGGAATATTTCGAATGCATTACGCATTATTTATATTTTCTAACATTTTGACATTATCTAATAAATTTGAAATTTTGAGCTGAAGTTATTTAAAATACCTGACACTACTCTAGTTTCTTCAGTATTTTTTGCATTTTGTTGCATAACATTAAATTGATAACTATAAAACAGAAAATGAGTCATAATTTTGAAATAAACGTTTGTAATTTCTATTTCTATTTCTATTTTAATTTCAATATTTATGAATTTACATTTCTATTTCGATATTACAAAAAAGATATAATTAAATTACATTTTAATTTCAATACTTTTAATTAAAATAATTTAAATTGTATTTCTATTTCAATATTTAAATTTGATCTAATTTAAATTATATTTCAATTTCCATTAATTGAAATAGAAATAGAAATTTATTTTCGATTTCTATTTCAATTTTAAAAAAAGGAAACAACACTAATTTAGTCTGATAAGTTAGTGTCTTTATTAGATTGTTGTATATTAATAAGGATATTAGCATCGATTAAGTGACGTAAATTAAAACATAATTATAATGAAAAAGGAAATGCATTTCACGATCAAAAACATTGCTGTTATGCTAATACAATGCGTTTTTATTACGCAAATATTTATGATTAATTTTATTTTGCTTAAATTGTTTTAAAAAATTTATTATAAAAATAGTTTTTCACTCTAATATATTTTAAATAATGTGCGCTGTCATTACAGTAGTACTAAAAAGGTGGCTAAAATGACTATTGTATTAATTAAACAACGAAACATTGTGATGCGTTGATAGAATTTTTTAGAGAAAACTTTTATGCAGACAAGTTTTAATTAAGTTAAATACTATTAAAATAAAGTTAGTATTATTACAATTTTGATATGTAAATAGTAATCTTACGGATATATGAATTATTCAATAATTGTAAGTATTGTGATTCACTCACTATTTTTAGAAATATCTAGCAATACGTAGAGATCATATCAAGTCTTAACTGTTAGTACTGTTAAGGATGTGTAATATTAGAATTATAATAGAAAACTATGCGCATTATAGTATTAGCTAAATATTATATTAAATCTGAGTTTCTAAGAAAGTCGAGAGAAAACATAATTCAGTTCAAAATAATAGTATGAGAAAGTTTTTTCTTCATTAAAAATAGCAGAAAAAATAACTGAAAGTTAGAAAATAATGAAGTTATTAGTTGTGATATATTTAATGCAATATATATTTGTGGTTTCAAACAGTTTATACGTATTAAAATGGAGTGAAAATTTTGCGAATAATACGTTTGATAATAAGTTTTGGCGATTTATTGATTCAGAGAAAAGTAAGATTAATTAGTAAACACGTTGTGCACACAAGTACAGTATATTTGATTTGTTTATTTTAAAGAGAATCAATGTTTAACCGAAAATAGGCAAATCATTAATGAAAAACTTATTTTAAGATCAGTGCGATTAAACAGTACTACTGATAGCGAAATATGCGCAAAAGATTCAAATGCTATATCTTCGCAGTATGAAGTGACTTATGGTAAATTTGAGATCAATGCTAGTGTCGAGTATAGCAATGGTGTGTCCTTAATATGGATGAGTCATGTGGCAGATCATTATAATACAGACTATACAGTGATAGCAGTAAAATATATTTATTTAAAAATTCATACGAATTTCTAGACAAGAGTAATAAACAGGAAACTCTGTTTGGCGTGAAATTTGGCGATCATATCAATGAGATTTCAAGACTAGATAATAATATAGATAAGAAACTAACGTTTCATTTTCACTTAATTAATTTTAAGTGGAATAAAGCGACAATGATTTGGAAGATTGACGGAAATAAAGTGAAGAAAGTGAGTATCGATCAATACTCCACTGTAACAACAATAGGAGATAAGTTTGAGAAAAAACATAACCCGTTTAATCAACCGTTTGTTTTAAAAATTTCAAATAACATAAACTCAACCTATAATGATAGTAACCATAACTTCTCATTATCTGAATTTATTATTGATTCTATTAAATATTATGAATGGATCGAAAATGTTGTAACAAAGCGTAAAAATAGTTACAATGCGCGCATCACTAATGAAACTCAAATCTATAAAATTATTCTTTACATTATAATATTATTATTAGTTTTTTTAATAATCGCTAGCTTTTTATGGTTTTATTGCAAGAGAAAAAGTGCGATAAATAAAAGAATTGACAGCGAAAATTATATCGAACCGATAGAGTATTGCGATGACACACATGATTATATGTCAATCAAGTCGCAAGAAACAACTGGTAATATTTACACTGAAATTGAATTACAAGATTTCAGTAAAAACTATTACTCACACATAATCGAAAATTAAACTAATTTTGATTATTCTTTGATATTTAAATTATTTTGCGAATATATTAATAATTTATACACTTATCATTCGTATTATATTATAAATTAAATATATATGAAGCTCAATGTGAAGCTAAATAACGCTTTACTTCAACGGATGGACAAAAGGACCAAACCATTAGTTTTTAACTTGAGATTGAAAATAACACTGAATCACAATCTGATTTAAATTTTTATTTAATTTATTAAAACATTTTAAATGAAATGAATTATTATCAATGATTATTTATATTATAAAATTCGGTAAAAATAACCGTTTTTATCTTACAATTAAACACAAGTATTCTGATTCATTTATATCATAGAAAAATAAATATATCTTAATAAGGTTTGTTTCTTTAAAGTTTTACACAAATCATCAATATTTACTTATTATTGATTTATTGGGTTCGTATGATTAACACAATACAGAGCTTATACCGTATATAATAATAAATAAAAGTTTGTTTTCTAACTTTTCTATATGTCATAAGCTATAACTTATACATTATATATACCAGAGGTTCCCAAACTATGGGTCGCGACCCAAAATAGGGTCGTTATAAAAATTTTTTTGGTCGCAGGTTTGACCAGAATTTACATTAATGTTGGGTCGCCAATGATAATTTTCGATCAATTAGATAAAATTTAAGATTTTTTCATATACATTTGCTGATTAAGAAATTTATGGTAAAAAACAGTTTATGTTAGTACATTCTCTAAAAAATTTATCAGGTAAGTTTCAGATAAAATATTTTAATGTTGGGTCGCGAAAATTTTTTTATTAAGAGATTGGGTCGCGATCCAAAAAAGTTTGGGAACCACTGATATATACTATTTTCTCGCAAACCATTTCCATTGAATTCTGCATATTCCTCTATTTGTATTTCATCGTAATTACTTATATAAGAATCATCAAATGTTTCTTTAATTGTGGTAACGGTTTTACGATCTTTTTTCTTATAAAAATAGATTAAAAATGATGTGAAACACAAGCAAATTATTAGTAACGTGAACATTGAAATCATGCCATCTGTTTTAGTGTCATAAGTATTACTAGTATCACTATAATCGTTCCATTCATAATATTTAATATAATCGATGATAAATTGGGAAAATCTGTAACTATCATTAACGTCACGATATTTGATATTATTGGTAAATTTGTTTAATAATTCTAATTGAAATGCGTGGTCGAATGGTTCGCCAATTTTATTATACGAATCATTGTTCTACGATCTAATAAAGTATCGATCAGTTGAAACTTCATTCACAACAGTTTCATCAATTCTCCAAATCATTTATGTCTGATTCCACTCAAAACTGATCAAATGAAATCCAGTTTTCAGATTCATTTCTAGGTTTTCTCCCAAATATTTTACTTCATGCTTATCAATGCCATAATTAATAACAAAATGTGTTGCAGGTTTATTATAATACTGTTTTTGAAATTCGTTATCACTTCTAATAATCACAATATTACCACTCAGATCGTTCTTTTTACCGTATTTATGGTTTACTGGCCACAATCCTATGCGAGCCTTTGCTTTATTATACTCTACACTGGCATTGATTTCAAACTTCCCAAAAGTCCATCCATATTCTGAGTATATATTAGTGTACTCTCTATCGCAACCGCAATTTTGTGATACAGCTTTTGCGCTTAAATTTAGATTGTGATTTGTGATGTTTTTATTATTGATAGAATATTGATGCCCTTTATTCAAAAAATCGAAGCTTAATTGTATGCACAAAATTTTATGTGTTACACTCTTACCATATTTATATTGTTTAAAGCGCCAAAAGTTATTCTCAAATGTATTATTAGTGAAGCGTTCGCTCCATTTCAATACGTAAATACTGTTCGATCCAAAAAATTCGTTTTGCAAAAAATAAAATAAAATAAATATATTTATGTTCGAATTAAGTATAAACATTTTCGGTGAGTTATCACTTTCTAGTGTTCAAAATTTATTGCTTCATTCTTTTATATAAATGACTACTTAGGATGTATAACTAATATAGACATTGCATTTCCTATGTATCATAAAGGGATTCATGTATTAACTAATTTACTAATTCATAATTTACTAAAATAATATGAATCAATGCACGATAAAAGACGTAATAGCGTTTAGCGTTTTAGTGTATAACCATAGTTAAACTCCGCTCCAAATCTCTAGGGTCTGCCAAAAAATTCTCAAAATTCTTGAGGGGGTGTCAAATCTCACCGGATTTAAATGACAATTTTTTTCCATTTTGGCCAAAGATTACTGGGGTCTCAAAATCTTATCGGATTTAAGAGACAATTTTTCAAAAATCGATTTTTCTAGGGGGGTCCAGACCCGGGCATAACTCCCCACTGTGTAACCATGGTGTATATGAGAAAATTAAAATCACTTAAAAAATAAAGTGAATTTTTTTTGTTATTTCCTAAATAAACACTTGAAAAATATAAAGTAAACAACAACGTAAATAAATAACGTAATAAAAATTAAAAAGCAATTATAATTAAAATCATTTTGTTTAACAAATATATAATACATATCTGTATGTAACTCATCAAATATATAAATTATTGATATGTTTCTCCTTTTTTCTGTTTTGATTTCACAACTGTTTTGCTTTAGGCTAAACGCGTTGTTAGTTGTGCACAACAGAGCGTTGAAGATCGCATATTTTGATAGATTTCACAAGTAATATTATATTGTTGTAACTTATAATAATAACTCCTAATCATTTCTTTCGTTATTACATTCTATTTGAGAAGGTCGAGCTTATGGATTTGACAATGTTTGTTTGTGATCTGTATTTCAGTTTGTTCGCAGCCCTCTGAAGTCAATTTTGCACATCCGTGCTTTATTTTAACACTTTTCAAAATACAAGTTATATTTTGTAAGACAGTTTAGTTTTCGTTAGAATATTAATATATCTAATGAGCTAAATAAAAATAAATAAAACCTTTCTTAACAATAATTAATAATGCGAGCTCAATTTGAACGTGTCGTTCTTGTTTCTCTTGTAGTGTTGTATTATTTCCTATTTTTAATTTTTCTTTTTCTTCCAGATTTGTTTAAATTTTTTAAATTTTATAAATTCTTTTTCTTTTATGATTGTATGGATTTTCAATTTTACTTTTCGTTTTCTTTTGTCGTTGAATTTAATTTTAATAATTTTCCTTCTCTTTTTAAATAGCAATACAATACTATGCTCTTGTAATAGTAAAGTGAAATATTAACGAAACCACAAATAAATGATTTTAACTATACTGATATCGCTACGTATATTTTAATATTTAAGATACTTTTCGCGATTCAACAATCCTCTCACTCGACTCAAAGACCGGTTTGTTGTCTATTTATCTATAATAAATTATGTTTAATTGGAATTTCATCTGAAAAAGTAAATAATAATAAAAGTTAAATATAAAGTTCACTTATATTTAGATAATATTTTTAAATAGTTTTAAAGGCAACATAAAAATTTGATTTAAAACAATAATCAAACGCAAGTAATTCAGTTGATTCAATAGAGTTAAACGAATAGAAAGATATTCCAGTAAACATTCCATATAAACCTCCGATATTGGTTTATTAGCGATATATCACCAAAGAAAATAGTATTATTGAACAGCAACGCGACAGTGAAGCGTACAATCTGTTGATAGAGGACAAAATACATCGGTTAAGTGAAAAGAAACGTAACAAAAAAGCGCTTAGAGTGGCTAGACTTGACGAAGAAAGTAGTATTATTAAACACTTACGCGACACTAAAACGCGCAGATAAACGAGAATTGACGAAGAACGTCGATTAAGTGAACAGCAATACAATAATAAAACGCACCGACTGGTAAGAAAGTACGAAAAACGTCGGTTATTTGATCAGCAGCGCAACAAAAGTGCACCGACTGGTGAGAAAGTACAAAAAACGTCGGTTATTTGATCATCAGCGCTACACAAAAGTGCACCGAATGGTTAGAATGTACGTAGAATGTCGGATAAGTGATCAGAAGCGCAACAATGAAGCGAATATAGTGGCTAGACTTGACGAAGAAAATCGATTTATTGAACAGTAACGCGACACTGAAGCGCGCAGAGAAGTGAGACCTGATAAAGAATGTCGGTTAAGTGATCATCAGCGCAACACAAAAGCGAATTGAGTGGCGAAACTTGACGAAGAAAGTCGCATTATTGAACTGCAACGCGACATTGAATCTCGCCGACAAGAGAGACTTGACGAAGAACGTCGGTTAAGTGATCATCAGCGTAACTCTCAAGCGCATAGAGTGGTTAGACTTGGCGAAGAAAATTGTTTTATTAAACAGTAACGCGACAATTAAGCGCGCCGACAAGCGAGACTTTACAAAAAACGCCTTTTACGACACCAGAAACTCAATGAGATAAACAACGCCATGAATTCCCCACTCTTTCCAAAGTAAATGGTTTGTTTTCCTATAATTCCACCAGAATTACAAAATATGAAAGAAGTGGAAACACGATTGGTTTAACCAAGATTACCTTTTATGAAAATTTGAGAACTTAGCAAAAGAGACAAGCAATAAGGAATTAACGAAATTAATAAATAATTAATGATTCTAAACAAAGATTTATTTCTCCCTCATTGTAAATTAATTGCAATATAAATTGGATAATCTAAAATATTTTTAATTTCAAATATTATAGAATCAAAAATATAATCTCTCTTTGTTAATAAAGGGATATTAAAGGCTATAAAAAATACGATACTTAGGTATCCAAACTATCAAACACACTTAAATAGCTTAATTATTCTGATATTCATGTCATATTATAATTGAGTTACATTGGTCATCGTTGGAGTTATTTTTTATTTTCAAATTTTCCTGATTTATTATACATAAATCAATAATTTTGGCCATAATAAACATTATTTAGTATTATTATGAATTCATTAGACAAAATTAAATCTTATATTTGTATAAAATATAAAGCAATATATATGGCAAGTATTAGCACGTCAATTTTATTTAACGTTCTCAATTAGACTGGTGATAGAGGACGAAGAACGTCGGTTAAGTGAACAGCAGCGCAACAATGAAGAGCATAGAGTTGCGTTCGAACAAAAATTAAGTGTAGTTGTATTGCTGTCATCGTCTCAAATCAGACCATTCAGTTTCCAAACAGACATTAAAACTTTTGATGGAACATTGCAATTATACACTTTCTAATGCACTGTTCACGTGATTCGGAATAAAAGTGTCGAGATTTTCGGCTGTTATACGAAATACAAGCGGATTGATATTGATATTGTAAATAGATTTTCGATTTACAGTTGAATTTAATAAAATAAAACACCGGTTTATAGATGTCTTTGTGTTGCCATACTATTCTATCGTAAAAAATCAGAGATCTATGAATTGAGAGATGAAATTTAAATTGACGTTTAAGCGAAATCGAGGCAAAAATATTTTCTGTGTACGCCTAAGAAATCATTGGTTCAAAACTATTATTATTGTCTGACAGCAAATATTTATTACATTTTCATAGTTAAAAGTTATCTCTGTGTCTGAAAAAGTAAATTTCATGAAAATAATGTTCACAAAAATATTGTATGAAGTGTTTCGTTCGCCAAAAAATCGCACAAAGATTTATTTTTCACTGAACTCTATACTGTCTTGTTTTAAAGTCGCAGATATTTTTCAATCTGATTTCGTTTTCGGTAATTGAATATGTAATAAATAAACTTATATTTGCGAATATCGCTGTATTTGTATGGATGTTTAGCAGCAATTCTTTCTAAGAACTGGTGAGAAAAATACAGCGGAACGAATAAAGTGAGTGACGTTACTGGCACTGCAAAAAACCACACCACAACAGATGTGGCTGCAGAAGCAGGAATTACAGAAGAGCCGATTTCCGGAGACTCGTCAGCGCATTCGGAAGTTCATCCGACGCAGGGATACATGTGACCAAAAAGACAGGAAGAATTGTGTCAGAATATTAATGATTTAACATTTTATACGGAAATATTAAGTATTTACGTATAACCGATTGCACGCTTAATGTTATGCGAAATAGGTGTCAACGTTTGAATCGTTTAACAATTTTTCATTTTACTAACAAATATAATACAAAACTCGAGTGTTGGCGACTATTTTTTCAGAAAAGTTTGCAAAATTTGGAGTCGCTATCACTTTATTGTGGTTTCAATCCATAAACTAAAGTCATTATCATTAATATGTCTAAATATATCGCTATACGATGTATGTTTTGAACATAATATGCAACACTTATTATATAATATCGAATCAGTAAATCATTACACAATTACGCGATGAGAAATTTATGAGATTTACCGACTATTTCAAGCATCAAATAAAGTCACTCCCAGTTAATATTGAAAAAATTGAAAACATTACAAAACTCGAACATTTGGCTTACTTTGCGAAACTTTACTATACAAATCATTGATCATAGTGACGACTGTGTGACCATTACTTTAAAGTTATGGAAAATATTTTATATAGGTTTGTTTTAAACAAGGTTTCCAATGTTAAAATAATACACAATTTATGTAATAAATAAATTATTAGAAGTCTACGAATAAATTTTAACAACTTTTACACTAATAATAAGAATCAAGATTTTTCACGTTTAGTTTATGGGTAGATAATAATTGTAAATGCTTTGTTGTACGTCTAATTCTTAATAATTTTGTATTTCTTCGTAGTAATTCGGCTCAAAAGGAATACCATAATCTTCATTGCTATTTCTCTCGATTGGAGTATTATTTCTTTTTTATCTGACTTCGATAGAAAATGGTCAGATTTATGGATTTGGGATTGTCCATCCGTCCGTCCGTGTGTCACGCTCTTTGATAGGAGGCTTTTTAGGTGAAAAAATGTCAAAATTGGAGGCTTTTTAGGGGAAAAAATGTCAAAATAGAAAACGAAATAATGCCACTTGTGTATGGGAAAGTGGAATAATGCCACGTTTTTGTATGGGAAGCGGAATAATGCCATTTCTGTATGGGAAGCGGAATAATGCCATTTCTGTATGGGAAGCGGAATAATGCCATTTCTGTATGGGAAAGTGGAATAATGCCACGTTTTTGTATGGGAAGCGGAATAATGCCATTTCTGTATGGGAAGCGGAATA
>JAQIVF010002208.1:0-11601 GCA_034698365.1 Steganacarus magnus | reverse complement strand
TTTTAAACAGGTTCACAATGAGGATCGATGTAACTCCCGTTAAAAGTTTGCGCAATAAGCGATCGGAGAAAGAAGAAAGAAAGCGTAAGCAAAATAATATCAACGAAATGCGCAGAGAAAAACGGTTAACAATTGTTAACACATACCGTGGAGTTAATGATGAATGGACTAACTATTACGATAGTGATTCGAGTGATTCGATCACAAACTGGTTTAACTCTTCAGTTTCATTGGTCGAATCAAACATTGTTGTTATGCCACTAAACAATGCAAATATTATTGAAATGCAAATCAAACAACTAATGCAAATCGATTGCAGAAATTTGGTTAATTTCGACGTGTTTTGTACACTCAGTTCATTCGTCACCAATTCGTCGCTTTCGGTGTCATCACAGATCGATATTTTCTGTTTGATCGAGAAAATTGTCGAAGAGATGCACGATATAAACGAAGTGCAAGGCATCGAAGATATCAATGTGGACGTACTAATCAAGAGTGGAATTATTTCATCGATTTTATTTAACTTTGACCACCAAAATATCGAAATTGCCACAAAAGCAATTAAAACGATGCTCGATATTTTGAACAGAAATCACGATTCGTTAATCAAACACGCGTTAAGTATTGGTTTCGTCGATGTTATCATTAAACTGATTCACGCTGGAAACAAACCGAAAATGAATCACAAAAAGAAATTGGATATATTGGTCGATACACCGAAAGCGAATTTTTATCAACAATTAGCGAAATCGGTTAATTTTGTATTTTTATCAAACGATTTCTTGCAATCGAGTACTATTAGTACACTTCTGAGTGCGTCACTAATATTGCTTGGCTTTCCCGACCACTACAATATTCACGCCGATATTCTTTCTGGCGTCGAATTTTTAGCGCAGTATAAAGCGGAACTTGTATTCAACAATTTCCACAGTGAATTGATCGCAAAAGTTGCCGATTTACTTACAAATAAGAACGAGATGACAGTCACCAATGCGATCAATATTTTTTGTGACGGAAAACGATTTGCGGCCAATATTAACTTTTTGGCAACTATTTTGAATAAGCTTGAAATGCAATTAAACAAAAAGCGAAGCGTTAGAGTAATTAAACAGATTATATATATTTTGGGCGTTTTTATAGACAATTCTGATGCATTGAAATTATTAATCGAAGATCATATACACGTGGTATCGTTTGTATTTAATCAGATGAAAACTATCGACTGTAATCTGAAGGAGCAAGTGGTTGGTCTGGTTTGGCAGTTCATTTCGTTATCGAATTATGTGCAAATATTGTATCTGATTGAATGCGATTTAATTGAATCGTTAGCGTATATCTTGTGCTTAGCGATAGATGATCGCAATTTAAGGAATAAAGTGCTCGATATCTATATTTATTTATTAACCGAAACCGAAAAATGTGGACAATTAGAGACAGTGAAGAAACGAATGCTGTTATTCGGTATCAGTAAATACGTTAACACATTAATAACTGATGCGGACATCGATATCGCAAATAAAGTTAGATTTATGAATCGCTTCTTAATTGACGACGAAGAGTGCTCAACGAATATCGGTGTGTACAACAGTTTGTTTGATTACACGCAAACCCCAATGCTTTCCGCATGATTTTTTTAATAAATTTTATTTTCATTCGCACAGAATTGCTCTGAGAAATGCGCTTTTAATTATTATTTTTAATTCTTTCTCTCTCATCATTTATGTGAACATTGCGTTTTATTTTATAATCTCACTTCATTACATATATATTAAATTATCATTACATATATTTTAATTTATATTTGAAATCTATACTGTATTAGAAAAAAAATTGTGTATTAACATAATGATTATACAATCATTAAATTATATAACATAAAATTATTTAAATTTTGAAAATTATGACATAAATACAAAATTATACCCAAAAATAATAGTATTAATATACTTGATATTGTAATCATCGCGTAATTAAATCAAGAAATTTTTTTGAAATAATATTTTTGATTTTCATTTATTATCGACAGAGCATATTATAATCACTACTAATCGCAATAAAATATTTTTGCTATTTTTTTATCAGCGTTTGAAAATAGTTTAATCTAAGAAAAATAGTTTGCATTGATTATTCTTTTGCGATAATAGATAATGCGATTGGTTGTTGAAACATTAAGAGTTAAAAGGATGCGCGACCTTATATGTTCAGATTTAAGGTTATTTTATGAATTTGCGTGTCGGCTTCGGAAAAAAAATAGTTTATACATATCTAAACAGATTTAATAGAGAAAAATATTCTGTTTAAATAATTAGAACCGGTACTTAAAGATTGGTACACGCAATTCCTAAATCTTTATAGTTGTGTATGGATTATCAATTGGAAAGGATCTGCAAGAATGTTTCATTTTGAGGTTAACTTAAGGTTTAGTTGATGTCATCAAATATCATTTCTATCCCCACACTGTGTGTGTGTGCGTTATCCAAAATTCTTTTAAGGTAGAATTTGATGCCTGTTTTGTATAGCCTTAAGTGGTGTGCAGTCGCATCTCTCTCTACTGCAGTAACACATAATGGATATATATCTAGCATTTTTAAGAGATCAAATTCAAGTAATAATACTTTTACGACCATCACAACCATAGCCGCCAGATAAGATTTAAAATGAACACAAAACGTTTTTTCTTTTGCTACTAAATATATGATATACACTGCGTAATATCTTATATGTACATTTTTTACCGAATTGTCGTTGGCTGAAGGCTGTTGGCAATGCAACCCTCATTTTTATTAGAGAAAGTTATCCACAAGCAAATTATTACTCGATTACACATATCAGTACATTTTTATACAGCGCAACAACAACAACAACAAGCGAAACGCAAGTGCCATCATCATCATCATCATCACTACCACCGCCATCATCATCACTAGAAATTGAGAATTGGTGAAGAGAGATAAAGCTTACAATAAAGGAAGCAATCGCAATCAAATGATAGCTCTATTTTTAACTTAAGTTTTGTGTTCAATTTTTTACTCCAAACCAAAACTATACTGTACTGCGCACAGAGAGAGTAAGGCAAGAAGAGAGCGCGAGTATGTATGTGTGTGAGTGTGTGTCAGAGAGAGACAGAGAAAGAGAAAGAGAGAAAAACTTTTATATCTTTCTTGTTTCGTTCAACACACTTTCCAGATGGATAAACTAGCAAAGCGAGAGCGAGTGAATCTATGGTAAAAAGGTATACCGATGACGCGATTGTCAGTTTGTCACACAATGTCGGTGTAATATTCATAACTCATCAATTTTTAGGAAGGCTTATCAGTTAGTTTGTTGGGTCATTACTGAGAATTGTCGCCGAGGATAAGAAAAGATTTGAATTTTAATGCTCCCAAAAGCGATTTGGTGCGCATGAATTGTTGGCTTATCACAAATACATATTACTTTTTTTTCTCTTGCTTTACTCTACTGAATATATTCTATAGGAAGTGGTGGTGGTATCGCTCTTCGCAGTATACAGTATTATGCATTTTGTCATTTATTTAAAACTTAAATTTGCTGTTCATTATTCTCTTTCGAAAACGAAAATACTGTATATATATATATTTTTTTCTTCTTTTCTTTACTTTTACTGCTGCGACAGCAGAACCGAAACACTGTTTAAATATTTTTGAAATAAAAAACTTTAGTGTACTGGCAAGACTTAATATATAAATCTTTATTATCGCATCTTTTATTATTATTTTTTCATTATCTGAATTTATACAATAATGATTTACTTCAAATGTCAATTTCTCCTCATAATCCTAGAATTGTTTTCTATGTGATTACTTCAACCAAACATAATCACAAACTGAAAGTTGCATATCTAGTTATTAGTGGTTATAAGTTATGCTCTATTACAGTGCAGCACAGTTTCTCTCTCTATATAATAATTATACTATTTTTTCTCGTTTTGCAAACTTCATTTGCATATGAATTTGCATTTTGAATGTGTATTTCATTTTTTTCAGTCACATCTGATTACCTGTTTCAGGATTTGCTTAATAGCCTTTAATGCTTAAAAAATATTTATATTTAAAAAACTAATCTGAGGGCTTAAAAATTTAGTAAATAATTTAATTGTGTTCATTAAAGTATAAATTTTACATATTTAAGTAAACTTAACTTGAATTTAAAACAAGATCTAAAATGATTCTTAAATATCATATTAAGTATAAAAAATTTTGACAAATTGCCAATAATACAACGAATAAGGGAATAACCGCAATATATTGAGTTCGGATAAAGTCATGAATTATGATTATCAATATGGCTTAAATTAGAAGTTTAAGTAGTGATGGCCGAGCTCTGGGGGGTCTCTTGTTACGAGTACATCTGGGGGCATATCCTCTAACCCGTTGTCCATCTCCGTTGATATAATTTACTAAAATTTACTTATTAAAATTATTGCAAAAAGATGCTATTATTGTCAGCTCTCTATTATTTTAAATCAGGAAAACGATTGAATGCAAACTTGCAAGTTGTTTGCATGTTTCCGAATTCCGAACTATACATTGATAAACAACATTTTTAATAATGAATAAATATTTAAAATTTTAAAACATTATTTAAAATTCAAAAAAACTAAATTATTATTGCTTTGTAGTATAATAATAAATTTACCATAATTAAATTTTTTGTTTCAATAAGTTTTGTTGACAGCATTGTAATTAATATTTCTGCTTTTATATAAGTCATTTTGAATAAAAAACTGTTATAATATTACGTGCAAAATTACATAACCTTTAAAAAGAGGATTATATAACAACTTTAAGAACTTAACATTAACTTAATATATAAAATTAAACTTATGAAATGGCAGTATAAAATACCATTTAATAATCGACTAATACAGATGATTAATGAGATAACTTTTTTTTTAAAAAGTTAAATCTTCTAATAACGTCATCATCAATTTAGTTCATTTTTCAGTATATATGTTTGTGAAGAAAATGTGTTAACTGCTAATAAAGTGATTAAAATACTCAAAAATTGATTTTTTACAAGTAAAGTAAAAAATATGTAGAAATGATTTCTTATAAACACACAGTCAGTCATAGTATATGTTGTTAACTTTAAAGCCGGTATTCCGAAGCCGAAACCAACTTTAATTCGTGATCAGTTTAGTATTCAAGATATTAGTCTTTCTATAGTGCCACACAACAACTTCACTAGAATTTCGCAATAATTAGTTGTATCAGCGCTAATGAATATTAAGTAAGGAACTGAAGCAAATTATGCGTTTGATTAACAATTATGTAAATCTATATTTTACTGGCACTAATAGAGTCTAACATCTTTATTCCAGTTTGATAGTGAAAAAGTTTAATGCCATATCTCCCCGCAAATATTACAGTATCTCCGAATGAGAGAGTGAGTAATTATTTTAATCTTTTTGTGATTTGCCGATATAAATATCGAAATATAAATTTTTGCCAGATTTAATTGTATATTATATGCATAGTTACACTCCGCTCCAAACCTCTAGGGTGGGGTCAGCTCTCTAAATTCTCTAAATTTTAAGGGGGGTTAAATCTCACCAGATTTAAGCGACAATTTTTTCCGAAATTTGGACAAAAATTATAGGGGTCTCAAAAACTCATCAGATTTAAAAGATAAATCCGATTTTTCGTTAGGGGATCAACTCTGGGCAATCACACCTTCTGTGTAATAATGGTTATATGTTGTATGTACCGGTGTAATGCTCGGCATTATATTAAGCAATTTTTGTTTTAAATTAAGATTTTAACCCATCATTGAGAGTTTTCAAATATTTAGATATTTTCGCATAAATCTTTTGATAAATAGTAATAAAATACGTTGTGTGGTGCACTTAAGTTTCTTAAATGAGATTTTTGGGTTTTGATTTTACCACCCTTTTTACGATCGCATCTGTACTTTGTATAAATCTCATGCTTATATCATTTACCTAACTAGTAAAATATGGAGAAATAACTGTTGATATGAAAATAGTTGATTGAAAGAACTGAGAATATTTATGAAAATAATATTTATTAATAATTAAGTTAATAATTAATAACAGTTTTTTGGAAACTGATTGGATAAAAATTTTGTTAGAGGTGTTGGTAACCCGGCTATAAAACTGAACCTTTTCTGGCTCTACTTTCTGTAGTTTAGACGATGAAATAAAAATAAGACTTTGCGGAATCGAGTAGTTGTCCATAATAGAGAGTATGTAATATTGTTTTTTTTAACCATTTTATTATCGCTGTTTCCAACAATTTGTGCATCGAAAACATTTAGATTCATACAACTGGCAATAATACTAACTCCTTAAGCAATAAGAAATTTATCTCAAGAACCCATTTATCCATGATTTTATTTTTTATCGAATATAATCGAAATTGTCTTAAAATGGTTTATTTTACTGCTATAACTAACCAGAACCTTACATCTCGATGTAGTTTCTGCAGAAGCATTAAATCATTCATTGTGTAACAAAGGAGTAAATTTTTGTTATATAAAATTTTCTATAGTGAAGTACTAATAATGCGTTATAAATCCCTATAAGAAAGTTAAGCGAAGCTCAATAAAAATTGAGTATTTATTATAAGGTGAAGCCAATTGTGTGATTGGAATGCATTAATGATAATGACACCAGTTTTTAAAATTCGTTTACAAATATTTTTAGCCTTAAGACAAAACCACTCGTTCGCTAATACAACTTACTCTCGTTTCGTATCAATCCTTGATATGAATTACTCTCCAAATCCTTTTAAATATTAAACTTAACATTAATGACCAAAACTATTATGAGCGTAACGTGATTTCATATTGCGTTTAAATGTAGATTGAGAGAGTGAAAGGTGACATTAACCCCTTAATACTAATAATTAGAGTTTCTGTGTAAACAGTCATTCCCTAACTCGTAAGAGAGAGAAAGTAAATTACAACATGAATGTTGTTACAAATCTATCAGTAAGAGAAGCGATTTAGATAATGTATTTTTATTAAAATTATAATGTATTCTGATTGGTATAAGTTTTTTATTTATTTGAATCGTGCATTCCTTAATAAGCTATTATTTATGTAAATTAAGTAATGTTATATCTTCTCTCTCTCGAGAACTTATATAAATTTATTAAATTGTTAATTAAGAAATTTAAGTGAAGATATACGTCAGCTGATCTAATTTTAGTTGATTAAACAAAAAAAAATTTTGTTGGCCAACTGCGCGAAAAGTTGGGATGCTCTCGCGCTTTGCGCTCATCGACCATCGCAGTGAACTTTTTATTGAAACTACAGTATATCAAAATTTAAATTAATATTTTTAATTTTTTCAAGTTTTACTTATAAAACTTTTTATGGCAAATACCAGTTATATTTTCATACTTTTACAACAATAAGAGAATCTCTATTATTAGAGTATGCTAAAGAATCTCATTCTTTTATTAGATTAATTTTGATACAATCTGTGTTTTTACTCAATAAAAATTAGTTTAATATACAATTAGAGATCTGATAATTCGGAAAATATTAACAATAATAATATTATTTTAATACGAAAGTTAAGTTCAATGCTATTCTTACAACAGGTCTTCTAAATTATTACTAGAAAACAATAATTTAAGTGATTCTGTACTTACAGTACTTTAATGGGAAATTTCACTAAATGAAAGTCAAAAAAAAATTTTCGATTTCCATTGATAAAATGTTTTATCACAAATACCTTAGGAGTCAGACATTAGTTTTTAAACAGTTAGACTGCATTAAATATATTTTTGAATGATGTTTTCTTGGTTTCCTTTTCAGTACAATTTCTTTGTGCTGACCTTTTCCACGATTTTTAAATATATTGAAAGCTGTTACAATGTGAAAATTACTGGTTATCTATTCTTATCTTAATTCTTTAAAACCTTATTAGCATTTTAAGTCTGCATAATACGGGATTAGTTACTTAAACAAAGAGTAATTTTATGTCTAAAATATTACAATTATAATAAACGCTAAAAGATAATGATTTAATTAATAAAAAACTATAAAAAAATAGAATACAAAATGTTTATGAATCTAATGAGATTGAATTAATGTGATCATTGGTTTTTAAACAGCTATCTAAGCCTAAAAAAGTAGAATTTATTTGATACCAAAATAGCACTATAAATTACTCTCAAAATTTAACAGAATAGCATTAAAAATAGCATTAAATATATTTTAAATAATATATGTATAAGCAAAAATTTGATTAAAAAATACTTTATATTGAACCTATTATTGTTGTTTTCTCGCCATTCTATAAAATATATAATTTAGAACTTTAGTATCTGTTGAAAATATTTCTGAATTTAATCAAAAAATTTAAGGAAATGATACTTCTGTATTTTTTAAACTATTTTGGGGACCATCCGAAAACTCTTCGTAATTAAATGATAATTTTTTAGTTTTTGGAAAAATTGCGTCTAGAATAGAAAACAAGATCGTAACGGTCATAATATCTGACTTCGTATTTATATTTTAGTTATATGGATGTTATTTTAGTAATTATGTTTTGGTCACACTGCACACTGCGTTCGCTCTCTCCTATATATATATTTTTTAATTTTTTATCTTACATATATCACAAGTTAAAAATACCATAAACATTTTTATAGTGGCATTATTCCGCTTTCCCATACAAAAGTGGTATTATTCCGCTTTCCCATAAAAAAGTGGCATTATTCCGCTTTCCCTTACAAAACAATGGCATTATTCCGCTTTCCATGCAAACGTTGAATTATTAATTTTAAAACCCTTTTTGAGCCTCCTATTTTGACATTTTTTCACTAAAAAACCTCCTATTTTGACATTTTTAACCATAAAAAGCCTCCTATTTTGACATTTTTTTTCGAGAAAAAGCCTCCTATAATTAAATTTTTTCAGCAAAAAAGCCTCCTATCAAAGTGTCGACACACGGACGGACGGACGGACAATCCCAAATCCATATATCTGACAATTTTCTATCGAAGTCAGATAAAAAAGCATCATAGCATTTAATATTAAAATTAGTAAAAAATAGCATTTAAATTTATATAAGCAGACATACATCGGCTCCTAATCATCGATTTGGTGCATAAATTACAATAATATTGTTTCTAATTTATGGAATAAGAAAGTAGCGATGAAATGCTATAATTTCGAGTCTCTATTGATTATTTTTAATATAAACACTAAACTATATAAAGTAAATCTGATTTCAAATTCTACATTTCAAACTCACTCTCGAAGTAACGTATAACCATAACAATGTTCAGGTTTTAATAGTTTTAATAGTTTTATATTTTAATAGTTTAATCCGATTTTTTGTGAGTCCGAATTTAATTGTTTTATTGATTGCGTCTAAATTTGTATAATTAGTTTCGATATATACAAAGTTTTTTCAGATATAAATTATATTTTAGGTTTCGGTGTAACGAAAACACAGCTATTTTTGAGTGAAAATATTTAAATTTTTAAATTACAAATGAAATTAAAATTTTAGTGCTCATATAAAAAAATCTATAAAATTTTCTTAATAATCTAGAAAATAACTATTAAATTAAATTGCAATTTAAACTCTTAAATCTGCATTACAAACACTTACGAAGAAATTTTATTAATTCAAATCATACATAATA
Organism: Steganacarus magnus; assembly: GCA_034698365.1. Classification (NCBI taxonomy): domain Eukaryota; kingdom Metazoa; phylum Arthropoda; class Arachnida; order Sarcoptiformes; family Steganacaridae; genus Steganacarus; species Steganacarus magnus. Next base: position 1,954 of record JAQIVF010002208.1, on the reverse strand, counting down.
AAACATAAACAAATAGTGGAAACTTTTCAAACCTATCATCAAAACTTAACACTGTTGTCTCGCATTAAACTTACACTGAAAAGTGCCTCAACGTGTCTAAGATTTGAAATTTTAAAAATTAGTCTCTATATATTTTTTTGACTGATTTCAGTAATTTATTTTAAATTCACTCTCAGAATAATCTTCGCGAGATAAAGTACATGTATGAAGTTCAGTCTTGTTTTAGCGAAATGCCAAATAGTTTTTAAAAAAAAATAAGTTTTTCATTTAAGAAAGTTAATACTGAGTGCTTAAATATTTTCTATATCAGGATCTAAAGATTTCGACATTCAGTTTGCGTAATCATTGGTTTACCCTTTTTAGCGTCAACGGAACTGATCTGGATTTTACGAGTGAAATACAGATGGGATTTTAAATGATGGGATAAATAAAAAAAATTTTAAAACTTGATACGAAGTTTTGAATATCAGGCGGAATTATCGGTAAAATCACAGATTTTTCTCACGTACGGTAACTACTAAAACATTATCTCAAAAATTCTAAAATCTAAAATAATCTAAAATGCAATCATTAGTTTTGAGAAAACTAATCGTACAATACATTTGATTTCATTATTTTTCAAGTAACGAAAATACTTAGTTAACCTATCATATGATGTTAACAAATACTTGCAGTGCTAACACTGCGTTAAATTTTTATGCAAAAAGAAGAAGAAAATTCTTCTTTAATGCAAACGTTAAATAAATTTTTTATATGTTTGAAACGTTAAACATAATTTGTTAATATGCAGATAGCAAAGTTAGGGCATTTAAAAGGGCATATTAAGCCAATAAAATGATATGAAATTTTAAAGCTGTGCAGCGTTATCTGTAGAACTCTGCTGAAGAAGACATAAACGTATGGCAAACATAGAAATAAAAATTAGACGCACGAAATTGAATGCACTTATCATAAAGTTATTATCACATATCATCCTCTCTTTTAAGTTTAACGCAAAGCGCTGTAAAAAAAAAAGATTTTTATGCCTATTCATATCACATATCCCTAGTCAAGAATTTATATATATTGGCTAACAAGTTAGCGATACTAAATTTTTTTAGCCAACTTCTATTCTGATAACGCGTTAGTCTTTGCATTTTATCCTTTGTCTTGTGGATCATAAAGTAATATAACACTAATTATTGCAGTGATTATTTTTATTTAAACACTTATATAGTAACACACGAGATTTTTTATTATTAAGAACTAATATTTTATTTATTAACAGATAAACTAAACTAAAATAAATTGCCTCAATAAATATAATCTTTTTTGAGATGCTTTGTTTATTATACGCAAATTTAATATTGAAAATAAATACAAAATTAGGTTAAATAGCAAAATTTTAAATAATTTTTTAAGTAACAATTTATTAAATTTATGAGTGGTTTGTGCGCATATTTTCTTAAAAAATAAAATCAGTGTTTTAATAAAACGGAAGGAAGATTTCGCAATTTATTTCCAGAAATGTAATATATATCTAACATAATATCATTTATACTGTATAAATTTTCTTTTTTTAAAAACATTGAATTAAAGAGAGAGAAAAAATCGCATGCATCAAAACTTTCTATACTAAAAAAACATTATATAAATGATTTTTATTTTCATTTCTTCGCGACGTTATTTTTGGACAAAAATTCCTTATATCTAACCAATTAATATTTCTTTTTAAACAAAAGAAATAATTTTACTGATAGTATAGTAATCGAAAGCGATCAGTAAACTGATAATACAGATGTAAGCAACGTGTGCTGTACGGAAAAAAATTAATTAGTTAATAAAATAACAATGAGAATTAATTTCGAAAGTGGAACTATTTGTTTGCGCAATAAATACTAGCGAAGCTGTGATGAGTATTTCGCGCATTAATACTAGCGATATATAGTGAAACCTCGATATAATGAACGCTAAC
>JAQIVF010002207.1:0-11603 GCA_034698365.1 Steganacarus magnus | reverse complement strand
ATATAATGAATTACACTCTCAAAATTATATAAAAAGCTTGATTTTTACTATTAAAATTAGTTGGCGGTTTTGCGGTTAAAACCATGAACATTGAAATTTATTTGAACCGAAACCGCTTAATTACAAAGCCTGTCGGTTTAAACCGCGGTTTAACCGAACTGACGACTACTTTAATGGCAATGCGCTCAAAAGTGGTTTAGCTGGAACTTCATCTGTCAAGCTCAAGCTCAAAAATTGCATAGAGCTTGAGCTTGAAGCTTAAGATGCAATAATATTTATTCAGCTAATTAAACATTTAGCTTTCTATACCGATCCTCCGTTTACCGAACCTCTTAAGGTTTAGGCCTGTGTAGTAACAAAAATTATAATTTTACAAAAACAAACTTTTATAAAAGTTCTTTAAAAGCAAAGTTTTTGGCCATTTATATTTACAAAGTTGCTTTATAATGAGTAAAATCAAGATCAAACCTAAATTAAAAACTGAGCACCAGAATAAATCGGAATAAAAAGAGAAGATCAGTAAAGAAATTAAATAATTCATAAGTATACAGTAAATACTTAAAAGGCCTAACTCTTAAGAGGTTCGGTAAACGGAGGATCGGTAAAAGAAATTTAATAATTCATAATATATTATTTTACAGTAAAAACATAAAAGGCCCAGTAAAAACCTACACAAGCCTAAACCTTAAGAGGTTCGGTAAACGAAACCTAATAATTCATAATATATATTAATATACAATAAAAACCTACACTGACAAAAACCTGAACCTACTGATTGCTAAAATTGGGGGAAAAAATATGAAAAACAAACTCAATTTCTCAACAACAGTGTAGGTTTTACTGTGAATTAATATTATATTATGAATTATTAAATTTCGTTTTTAAAATTTATTTCACTATTCCTATATCTTCAGGGCTTGACATTTTAATCATTTATTAGTGTGATTGAATTTTGCAAACGCATGATATAATAGCTAATATTGACTATTTTTATTTTAATAATACCGTATTTAGAAAAACATAATCTGCTTTTACTGTTACATTTTGGGATGAATTTTAGAGATAAAATATATCTTTTCCCAATATAATCCTAACATTTTACTTCGAACTTTAGTGTATTTATTTTCCTAAGTTTAGCCTTTTTTTTTTGCCCAAAATCCTACTGTTTTATCTTCAATTATTTACCAATATTATCCTTCTTTGTCGCTTTGGAGATTTTCTCGACCAATTTAGAAAAATGCGAAAACAAAATGCTCTTATTGTTAAGATGATTTTTATCTGTATTTTTATTGTATATTTTTAAAATCCTTGTTTCCTTGTTTCGTAATCATTTGAATTATTTTTATTCTAATAATAAATTTTATATAAAGTCTAAAAAAAACTCAATGCTCGGTATTATAAGCTTTTGCTCAAAAATTTTAAGTCCGTTTTCAAGATTTATTTCGGATTTTGCAGAATGAATTTTATTAATTTCTAGTTTTAATAAAATTCCCCTTATTCTTGTATTCTGTGTACCGCACAATCCCAATACAAAAATGAAAACTAAATTCTAATTAAAATTTAATTTTATTAATTTATTGTTTTCATGTATATAAATATTTACACCGGATTATATGAACGAATAACAAAGTACTGTAGCAAAACAAAGTAAACCTTTGCATACAATGAATAATTGATACATTAAAGTTAAAATTCAGATACAAAAATTGAAATAATTTTAGCTCACAAAAAGGAGATTATAGGTCTTCGAATAACTTCATTTTTGTTATTTTATTTCTGTTTAAAGTACCGTAAGCTTCAATATTAAATGCAAATAAAACTTCACTTTTTAGTACTTTAGATACTGCTAAATACGGCTATACTACAGTAGATGTTTTTAATGGCATGTTTTAACTTCCAAGCTTTTTCTTGATTTTCGTCGAAAATGAAAATATTCGTCAGCTTTACAAGTGAGCGCTCACTTAATTTAATTGTAACGCGTAAATATCTGATACGCGTTTCTAATGCTCACACACACACAAAAATAAGAAATTATTTAATAATTAAATAATATATACATGTTTACCCTGATATTATATACAATCTTATTTTTATGCGCATAAATTTGTGTTTGCATATCGCATTAATTCTTTACATAACATTATTAACAACACTTTGCGATACAGTATATACAGTGTGCGTGTGTATGCAACGCAGAGATACGAATTTTTAATTATATTGAGTAAAAAAACTTTTCACACTTAAGCTTTTGATCTATACTTAGTACTAGTAGATCCAATGAGCTATTTTGAAGAGAGATTGCGGAATATATACGAAAATTAATACAATCAATAAAATGTTTGAAAAAATCTTCATTTAAAAGTCTCGTACAGCACGCAACGTATAAAAATACTATATTTGCTAACTAATGTTAATAAATTAATAGATTAAAGAAAAACGGCAAACAGTTAGTTAAAAGTATTATTATTACGGTACGTACGAATTTATTTTTGTTTATGTTAATCAACTAATACTATGGTAATACAGTTATGTAGGTTTGGTTTTTTTATTGTTTTTATTTTCTTCCTATTCCACTCACTGGTAATACAAGCTAAAGGTGTGAAGAGTTGATTACTAAACTACCCTCAATTCTCCAGTATAACAGCGGATTCTATCGAATTATTCGTGAAAAAAATCGTAACGTGCAGAGAATGCGCGAGTAGTTATAGACCATATCTATGAAGTTAAAAAGTTTAGTTAAGAATTAATTTTGCTCATACATCCATACGCTTACAACAACATATTGTTTACGTTAATTTTAACCTACTTTTTTCGGCGATAGAGTCTCTAGTAGAATACAAATATTTTTCTTGGAAAATGATTCCAAGCATTATATCTATGGTGTCACACACACACCGAATAAATAGAGTCTTACATTTTTGCGCTCATAAATCCTATCGAAAGTTGAGATAATAATAAACAAAAAACGCTGTTTGCTGTTGAAGATAAAAACACATGAGAGAACAATTTGGCCAAATTAAACGTTATAATAAGACGATAAATCAGCGCAATATATTATCGTTAGGCGGAAATAAAATTAATGCGCATATAGAAAACAATAAAAACAAAAAATTTTGCGGCGAAAATCCATTCATTTTGATGATACAGAAAACAGACGCGTATTTAATAACATACTTCACATTACGCTGCGTAAGCGAATGTTGCGTAATAATAATATGCATGTTATGAAACTTTTTTAAGAGTAGCTTTCGAATAATTACGCTAACGATTGTCTGCACACATCGCTCGCAGCAGATTGTGTTTTATGGTTTGGAAAAATTAAAGCATTTTCACCGGTACTCGGTATTCACAAAATTAATTGACTTAAAATAGTTTTTTTATTTCTTTTCTGTTGACACTCCTCTCACGCTAAAAGCAGTTCCTCCTTCTCTCGAGGGCCAGCATACTAGCTGTTAATTCCCTCAATAATTAGTTTAAGTGTAGATTAAAATAATACTCTCTGTTTGAAAAAATTCTCACTATATGCTGAATCAAAGCCTAAACCCCTAAATCAATGCTGTAACTTAATTGCAATAAACTGGCTGGTGATCTCATATTTTCAATTAACCAGTGCTGCTTATCGTCAAATGAGAACACCGAAGGCTTTTATCAATTTTTATTATTTTTTTCTACACGAAAAAAAATAGAAGTTAAAGGTAACTTTATATTTGTACGCTATATCTGGTTTTTTCTACGTATACTGTTTATGACAGAATAAGAGTGACGCATTCAATTAATTTTAATAAATCTGATAAAACAAAAAAATCGATATTCTCCTCACCTAATTATCAACACAACTAGGAAATTCAATATTTGCTAAGATTCACTACTATTTTCTTTTCTATACCTCTCTAGTTGATCATAGTTGAGGCGGGCATTAGGCTCAACTCTAGCAATGGTGAAAATAAGTTGCTACAGTTATCTGGTAATTTGAGCCATTTTCCAGGGCTGGCAATACAGTGTATACAATAGGAAAAAAATTGTTTGTGTTGAAAAAAAGAGGTGCAAAATCACCTATTTATTATCCGCTTATAAAACTGCGAATTTTGCAGTGCGAAACACTGTGCTTTGAGAAATTGTTTAGAAATACGATTTTTATCATTTAATTACAAAAAATGCGTCAAATTGCAGACTAATGTGTATCGGATTTTTGTTTTTAAAGTGAAAAACTATATTGTTTTATTGTCTCTATATCTTAGGATCTCTGAAGATCAACCGAACATCAACGCAGAGACTAAAGTGCAAAATAAAGTCTTTACTTTTTGCTGACACGTTGACAGTTGCTTGAAGTGAGTGAAATCAAAAACTTGATTTTTTCCGTGAAAAATATTTAGTCTATTCAAACATGAGTGATAGAAAAATTTCAAAAAAAACTGTTTTTGACTCGTTTAAAACTTATAAAAATCTTTAAGAAAGTAATATCACATACACTCAAGCAGAGAAGATTTAAAATTATATTTATTGGGCAAATCATATGAAGATATTTCAATTTTTTTGTTTTTTATGAAACAAAAATTTTCTAAAACTTAACAATCTAAATATGAAAGACTGAAAAATCAAACGTCACGTCACTGTTCAGAGAGTCAATTATTTTAATAGTAAATATTATCATCAGAAAAAAATAATTACTTCGCAAAGGATCTAAAAACTTTTAATTAATTCTTGAATTTAGAAAAAAAAATTGCACATCAAACTCTTTCCGAATAATTCTAACCGTAAAATTAGAACGTTTCACCAAAAAAAACTATACCGACAGAACGATAATGGAATGAAAGTTAATAATATTTTTCAATAATCAATTCTGCGGCTGAGATTATAAACAGGACCTGAAACACTATGCAAATGTGTGTTTCATACGTTTAGAAAATTAATGGGTTATTCGCGCATTTTTATCGCAGAATAATATCGCAAGTAATAATAATGACGTTCATAAATATTTATGGATCATTAATGTCAGAAAAGATTTGAAAATAATAATAATGGTAATTAAGTGACGGAATCATGAAATAATTGCCAGAAAAATAGCCAAATATATAAATTTTTCTATAAACATTATAATATATGTATCAAATATATTAATTACGCTTTCATTACGTGCGCTACAGAATAATCTGACCAAACGGTAAGAGATAGGCAAAAAATCTAAATACAAGAGTTGTTGATAAAGTCCTCATGAGAGCTGGAAAATAATTCAATTTTATTAATTCATATATGATAAGAACATTTAGCTAACTATTAATTACATGTGCAGAACACTGGTGTGTATGGATGCGCATATACCTCAAGGCGTTAATAGAAAGCAGGTGTCTTTAAGTTCATATGTTAGTAATACAGTTAAATTCCTTTATAGAAAATCTTAGCTTTGTGTACAACAAATTCATAAATTTAAGAGAGTAAAAGAGGGACTTTCAAAATAAATAATCACGGACAGATTCTGACCGTCGGTCGCTTGTAGATATATACACAAAATTCGCTCAATTTATCGCTACGTATAATAAGAATCTAATATTTTTTCCGATAAAATCCGCAGTGTATGCAGCAATAGGCGGATACTGTGAGGGCTCCTGGACCAGTACTTCATCACAAAATACTTAAGCACCACACGAACTACGGGAATGTACCGCCAGTTTCACATAAGTGAAACAGTGTAAGGTATAGAAGTGAATACTGCAGCGGCAGTAATTAAATTAACGAAAATGATTAATATAATTCACAAAACCTAATCCAGGAGTTAATGATACACAATAGCGTGAACGCGAACGCTTAAAATAAGATGCAAAAGTAAGTTTAATTTTTACATAAACCAGATGTGTTCTAAAGTAGCATTTGTTTGACTTTTGTCTCTCTCCGCAACGAAACATGAAATTTTGAAATACTTGTTAACTATTATTATTTAAAAAACATTTCACTCATGTAAAGCAAAAATTGTAGTTCTAACACAAAAATAGTGCGTTTTATTTCGCTGAAAACAGAAGAAGTGTTAAACTTAAGCCACTTTGAAACGTCCGGAAAATTAAAATAACAATTGTGATATTAAACGCAACTGAACTAAAGTAACAAAAAAATTGAACTTTATTTTTTTCCGCCTCAAACATTTCCGCGAATTCAAAATGTCAGAAATGTTAAAACAAAATTCCATGAAAACTTTTCTTGCGATTTTGTTGTTTGGCGCAAATTTCGGAAAGAATTCATATTTGCATAAAATATTTTTATTTGTCTTCATATCGAGATCCATACATGAAATATTTTATTAAATTAGTTAGTGATTCCCGAAAACAATGAATTCTTGTCGAATGCTAGATAATTGCAAATTTTGTCGAGAATTGTAAAAATAACGCGAGATAATTGTAAAAATATATTACACCGGCAATAAAAAAAATAGTTGCTGAGATAATTTTCTTCCGCTCATTTCTCAACTCATAAATAAGAATAAGCTAATCAATCATTTAGAATTTTAGCAGTTAAGAGAGAAAAAAAAACGGGAATCCAACACTTAAAAGATATATCGGTGCATGAAAAAAGACTGTTTTATCTGATACATATCTACATAAGCTGCTGGTGTTCGTAACAAACTTTTTCCGAAAAAAATTAGTGCTCGTGTGCGTAATTTTTCTTGCTTTCCCAGTGACATAAACAAATTACATCTTATGTTTTCTTGAGTCTTTTTTTCGAGAGAGCGAAAAAAAAAACAAAACAAATGAATCACAAACTAACTTAAATTTTTTATCATCGCAATACGATTTTTATCATGAAAATAAAAATAAATAAGAATTTTGTTTTGCAATTTTCTGTTTGCACAGGATTTCTTACCTTCGGTTATATGTATATCCCTTTCTGTTATCATTTATTATTATTATGCTCTGTTACAGTATTGTGATAAATATCAGCAATGTTTGTGAGCGCTTTAAAAACTCGAGCTCCAAAAAAAAAAGAAATGTTGAGCTGAACTACCAATAAGACAACGAGAAAAAACTTTGTTTTTTATATCATTTAATTTTATCCGTATTGAATACTACATTATTAATGCTCTTAGTTTCTTAAGTAATATTTTAAGCCTTAAATTATTAAAATTTTAATTTTAAGCTTGAGCTCGCATGAGACTAACTAACGAATGAATGTAAACTCAGCGCAAGATCAGAGCCCAGTTTATGTTCCTCTAACAGATATGAAACGAGTTTTGGTAGCATTAAAAGTTTTTTTTTATATTTACTAAAAACTATCTACGGTTGTTATCAAGTAAGTTAGTACAACTGGTAACATTTATTTTGTTTTTATTGGAAAAAAAAATGTTTTTTCGCACAATACAAATTTTTTCGCAATTATTTCAAATTGAAAAAGGATATAATAAAATCTTACTGGTCTCACAAAAACAAATAATAATAAACAAACGTTGATAAAAAATTATTGAAAAGTTTCACAAGTATATCGATTCGATAAAAAGTATTATATTTCACACACAAGTATTTTCTAAAAAAACTTTATATCTACACTAAACGGTGTTGTTATTGAAACTTAGCAATCGTAAAATTTTACGCGAAGTTTTTGAGACTACACTTATCAGTTAGAGACTAATGTTTTTTTTCTTCAGTGAAATACGGTACATCATACCGTATAAGAGTGTTGTGCTGAAAGGTATGTTTAGCGCACTGTCTCATTCGCAGTTGGTTTTTAATTTGCTAGAAGAAGATGTTATTAATTTAGTATAAAAACAAAGAATATATTGCGACAATGCTTCCGGCATAAGCTTATACTTATGAATACTCTACTACTGTAAGATAGCTAAATATTGTTTAGACAAAAAAATTTGTCGTTATACTAGTACTAAGGTATATAGAATTGAGATAACATTACTTTATATAGTTTTAAAATATGGGCAATTATTTTACTTTTAATTTATTTTTTTTACAGTAACAGAAAAATTGTACCAGTAATTCAGTATTAAAACCGTTCATGTATGAGACACTAATGCGATCAATTACTATAGCACTTATATTTGTTTTACTGTTTTTAAAATATTATTTTTGTCGTTAAAAGCCTAATAATAGTATGCTTAATATGTCAAATTGATGAGCTTAAGCTCTCGATTATTTTCAAAAATAAAATTTGAAATAAAAAGCACGCTATTATTATTATTATTATTATTAAGGCAAAAATAAAACAAAATTCCGCTTAAAGCAGAGCTTCATATTTAGTGACCAAAAATAATTTATTATAAGATATTAAGGATAGAATTTTTTCCCCGAAGAATAACTTATGAATTGATAATTTGCATATATGCACAATAAACTTATCCAACTCACTGAACAGTTATGATAAGGAAAATAAGTTTTTTAAAAAATAAGATTTGCAACAGATTGTACATCAGGTCTAATAAAAATATTAAATTCCGCGTAATTCGAGATAAAATTTATATACTAATTAGAAGTGCTTCTAAGAATAATTATTGTTTATGTTATTCGCATAAATCTCGTTAAAACAACATTCACAATAGAAAAATAATAAATAAAATATTTGGTTAAAAACGGCTTTGTTTTTAAAATAATTTATTTCCCAATTCGCCCGATTAACTATCAAATATATATTTTATTATTTTGCCATTCATTTCAATGAAACGCATGCAAACATTATTTTCTAATTGCGAGTCGAATACCACTTCGAATACCTTTCGACGATCTATTAGTTTGAGATTTACCATAAAGTACTTGTATTCCGTCGATGTCTAACTTATGCAAACGAAACGGAGTGTAATCGTGATAAGCGGGTGCCATAATAGCGTCGGGCACATCGGTGTGGTCCAGACCTAACGAGTGACCGATTTCGTGTGTGGCCACGTGCCACAGACACAGATCTCTTTCTGTGAATAATGGTTATAAAATAATAAATCGTATATCAAATTATACATCTCATTGAGATATCATTTGTTATATTAAAGGATTACTGATTAATGTGTGTTGCGGTACTTAGCATATAATGAATGAATACTAAGCGCTAAACTAATACATTATTTGTAATTTTTTCTTACCATTCTTAGGATCAGTGGAATAGTTGCTGATCCACGACTCGTCGTCGTCGAAATGAATGTCTCCGTTGTACTGCGGAAAGAATGTGTGCGCATAGTTGCCCGATGGACCGTCAAACTTAGCGTTGTCCGCGTAATCGGGAATATGGTTATGACAGCAGTGTTCGCCGGTTTTGAAATCGATGTCTATGTGCACCAATATTTTCGTGTCGTTAATATGGATAAAGTTAAGCGGCGTTACGTCCGACCAGGTTTTAAACGCCCATTTAATATTAGCCAGAGTTTCATTCTTCGCCATCGTTTTCGGCCACGAGTTGATTCGATACGTTAGGTTATAGTTTGTCCATTTGCTACCCTCTAAAACATAGCTGGTTTTATACTCTCCCCACGCTCTTTGTGCGACAGTCGAAACGGGGTCACGATTGCCGCAACGTCTACGGTTCAGCATTTTTATGGTCGGTTCGTCCCATTGGCCTGTTTTTTTTAATTTGTTAATATTCTAAGTGTTAAAGTGTGTGTGGTTATTATTTTCGGTAAAAACGCATTCTTAAAATTATTGATTTTTTTATTGTGATTTAAAAAAAAGCAGCTTTGATTGATTAGCATTCACGTGTGAGTATTCGCACATAGGAATTCAAAGTATTGTCACAAAAATGTTTATAAATTATAAGTTAGTGTTTGATGCCACTTTAAAAATCTATAAAAAATCTATCTCAAAATATATTTTAAGGAATTTCCATAAAATTGAAATTTTTTTTTGATGTGTTTTAACTCTAGATTTTTACACAAAAAACTTTCTGTGTAAAGTGTTTTTTTATTCCGTTATCTACAACTGATATTATATATTATTCACTGAATTACAGTAAGTATTATATTTACGCAGGTATTTTTAGACTTCGTTCACTTAACTTTTTTTTATATCGATAGTATGTATAATCGACTACACTATATTAATTATTAACGCACTCAGAAAAGTTTTGCTTATTCTACACCATATAAATCTGTCAATACGGGCGCACACGATCAATATTGATTACAGAGTAGTGTTGTTTTGATTGTTAATAATCAAAATTAAAATCAAAATTATGTGTGTAATTTAATTTTGATTAATCAAAATTAAAATACAATCAAAATTATTTTAAAGTTGACAATTAAAATCAAAATACAATCAAAATGATTTTTAATTAAGAATTAAAATCAAAATACAATCTAAATTAAAGCTTTTTATAACAATCAAAATCAAAATAAAAAACTGTAAAAATAACATTAAAAATCAAAATACATTTAATAGAAAAAATCAATATCAAAATCAAAATAGAAACCATCAAAAAAATCAAAATCAAAATAGAAATTAGCAAAAATAAAAAACCAAAATACAATCAAAATAGAAAATAGCAAATATAAAAAATTAAAATACAATCAGAATGGAAAATAACAAAAATAAAAAATAAAAATAAAATCAAATTTAAAATTTGTATAAAAATAAAAATAAAATAAAAATACAATTAAAATTAAAAACTTATTGTCAAAACAACACTATTACAGAGTCAATCATTTTTTCATTAGCATCGCTTGCGTTAGTGAGAGATAATAATAATAATATCTATATATCTATTAAATCATAAAAGAGTGCCAAACCAAAGGGCATAACAGCGGAAGTAATGTGTTGTCGTATCTTTCAAATCAGAGAGGAAAAAGTTTTCGGGACAGGACAGGATAGGATCGGGATTGACATTAATTCAACGGGATTTATCAAGACAGGATTGTAAGTACAAAATATCGGGAACGGGACAGGATAGTACTTTATTTAGAAAAATCCCGAAAATATACATTTAATATAGAAATATTTGTCATGCAACTTGTATAAACTAATTTTTACAAGTTTTTCTGAAGTTAAACTGAATAAAATTTTAATTTCATCACTACAATGGTGTGTAAAGAGTGAGTTCAATAATGAAAACTTTTATTTATAAGAAATTTGTCCACTGAATATTTTTCTATTAAATAAGCAAAAATAAATAGTTTCAGGACGGAACAGGACGGGACAAAAATTTTCTTCAAACAGGACGGGACGGGACGAGACTTTAGTTTTCAAAGTTTTTCCCTCTCTATTTCAAATGAATAACAGGTTGCTATGTGATTAGGGTTTGAAAATCGTTAGAAAAAACGGGTTCCAAATCGTTTATCAATCGTTTTGTGAATATACAAAATTCGTTAGAAATTTTCAGCGAATTATATTAAAATTGGGTTATTTTTAACAATACAGTATTAATAAAATAATTCTTACTTGAGATATTATCATATAATACTGTATTATATAATAATATCTAATCAAAGGAGAAAAGATATCGCATATGAAGAACTATCATATATGACAGATTTTGCGCTTATTTCTTTGGTGAGATTGTCTTTGTCTTATTGCACATAATTTTAATTAAATATTGTGAAAGTAGCAAAAAAGCCTCAAGAAAGTAGCATTTATTCCATAAGAAAATAGCGCTATAAATAGCACTAAAATTTTACGAAAATAGCATTAAAAATAGCA
>JAQIVF010002206.1:0-11604 GCA_034698365.1 Steganacarus magnus | reverse complement strand
AATTAATTTTTTTTTATTGGATAGCGTGAAACATTGAGCATTCTTCAGTGCGAGTCATCTCAACCAAATCGCTTCAATTCGGAAAATGATGAAAACACTTAATTTAAGTGGAAATATACTGCTAATCAAATTCAAATGCTTTCAACAACTAATTTATTATTATTGTATAATTTTGATTGGTTTTCGATTCTTAAGTTTTCTATAATACTTTTTTTTTGTGTTCAATAAAAGTTATTTCTCCGCCAATTATAATAATAAACTCAAATTAAAAATTTAGAATTAAAAATATTTGTTTAAACTATTAATTATTTATGTCGCATATGATAAACTATTTGTTGAACATGAAGTAGTTATGTTTTTTAAAAATATATAACTAATTTCTTATATTTTCTATCGTTGAATAAATTATTATAACAGAATTTGTAATTAAAAACTCTAATGTTAAATATTAAGCACCTTTTATGAGCACTTAAACTCATTAGCGAAATAGCGAACATACTATGTATAATTTTTTGAGATGAACTAATAAATAAAATTAAAATTAATTTTGTTTTAACATTTTTTATTTAAATTTTTGATAACTTATGCATCGGTTTTACAGTAGTTTCTGAATCTGTTTCGGTAACTTTGAAAACTCCCACACAAAAGTTTGAAAAACTACACGTGCAAAACGACTACAGTGTTCACTGTAAGCCGTGTAACAGCTTTGGGACACTCGTTTGTACTGTTTAGTTTCCGAAACAGTATAAGTAGATTTTGCAGTTAAATTGTGTGATTATATTAAGGTATTTTAATGAGGATTATATTTGGATTAGTTTATGAAATTATTGAATATTTATTAAATTTTAAATGATTGTATTACTACAAAAGGTATTACAGTAAATTAATAGTATTTTATTAGATTTCAACGTTTATGGCAACATAATAAAGATAAAAATTAATTAAAGAACTAAGTTTTTAATAATTAGTATGCAAATTACACCATTAGTAAGTCTAACTAATTAAGTCCGAAAATTGATTAAATGTAAATGAAAACGAAATCGCGTCGCATAACAGAAACTTAAAACAATTAGTAACAGAATTAAACAACTTTACGCTAAATAACGAGCGAATCTTCTCGCATGGATTATAGGAATTTTTTTTTTGAAAACTATGATAGTGAACATTATTAAAAGATATAATTCAAGAATAGTTTCGGAACAAAGTCTAAAGTGGAGAGGGGTTTAAAGTTGAAGTTTAAAATAAGACTACAATTCACTATTAATAGTATTAATACCTGTATAACAATAACTCGGAGCGCCACCGCATCATACTTTTTTATTGTTTGTATCCTCTTTTAATTTTACCCTCTTTTAGTGAAACCTTCCAGAGTTTTAACTTTTAATAAAAACTAAGATTTCAGACACTTTTTTCACCGGGAATTATATCTTGAATAATGTCCTGTCAAATAAACCTCAGTTATCAAAAAAAAAAATCCCCGTAATACTCATCGGAATGGAGATTTCCTCGTTAATACTCACTTCGCTTAATGAATGGTTAAGAAAATATCGCTAACCATTTTATAATTGTGATGATATCTGGCCAATATTGTACTTTTTAAACTTTTTTTAAATACGAATCAAAACTACTAATGTTTTCTTTGCTAATATCATGTTTAGTTAACTTTTAGTTATTCTTGTATTTTTACTTAAAAAGAATTATTTTTATTTCAACGCTAAAAAACTGTCTCTCATTAAAGTCCTTCAACAAAACGAATTTATTCATACTTTTATTTTTCTTCACTATTTGTATTCAAGGAGACGGTATTGGGAAAGAAAAAAAATGAAAGTCTTTTAATATTCTTATCAATTTGTCTTCAAAACCTTATTTTCAGATATTGGAAAAATCAGTATTAAAAATCTAACAACTCTTGAGAGTAAATCAGTGAGAACTAAAAATAAAATTATATCTCCAATATTTTTTTTCATTCATTCAGAAAATACAGTAGTTGTGCTTCAAACCCGTGGCGATAATTATGAGTAAAAAAGGAGTAAACAAATTTACAACCAAATAGTTTTTTTTATTATCGGTGTGTTTATCCGCAATTCACTTAAAGACAGTGAGTGGTTAAATAGATGTTTATGAGAGTAACACAAACCTTGGAATTTGAAAAAAATTACTGGATATAAACACGATTTTATTGCCATTTTTTGCTAATTAATTTTTATTGTCATCATTATCATAGCTGGAATATTTTTGTTAGTCGTTATTTTTTGAAATCTATAAAAACTAGTAATTTATTTAGCATTTTGTATTATTAGTTATTTTTACTTAAAAATTTTTATAGAAAATTATGGATCCAAAGAGTGTCGGTAATACGATTAATATTGATATTTTAATAAAATTTAGAATCTATTTTGTGCGTGAGTTTGCATAATAAATTATCATAAAAAAGAGAAAGCCTATCATTATGTAACGAATTCACTATTACACTTGACATTGTGAATAGAAATTTTTTATATGCATATTAATGTTAAGATAAATAAAATTCCCGAAAAGCAAAAAGAATAAAAAGCATTATAAATTATAGTATTATCGTTTTTTTAAAAAAATAACACTTATAAGGTATTATTTTGGATATTCGCCCAAATTTGTAAGATATATTAATTATATAACTGTTTTGTTTGTTTTTCTATTAATATTATTATTTATTGAAGGACCGCGCAAAAAATAATAATGCGGAAGAAGGTATAAAAGGCGGCTAAAGCTCACTTAATAAATAAGTTTGCTTTTTAACAGTTGTCACTCACACACACTATTACTGTATAAATTTTGTTCGCGTGATTAACATTGAAAAATGATCAGAACTTTGGTAAATATTTATTTTAATTCATTGAATTAACTTATTCTTATACTGAAGTAAATTACTGGATCATAGGCACTGCTGATTTTGGTAGCTATGTTGGTAAGTGTGGCTGTCGGTCAATATTATGGCTATTATGGTTACCCTGGCGTTGTGTACGGATATCCGGGTATAAATTATTTTATTGAAATTGAAATCCTAATTTAAAATGAACGTTACTCTAATGTCTTAATTATTTTGTTTAGCTTATTCGTACGGCTATCGTTATTACCCAGGTTAGAATTTTGTTTGATAATTATCTTTTTTTTTGTTTTGTTTTTCTTTTATTGGTAAATTAAAGCCAATTAAAGCAAAAATTAAAATGCTTTCCACTAGATTTACAGTACTAGGAATTTATTTTAAGACGTAAATTTTTAATTTTTTTTCCTGACCAGTTTATGGTTATTATGGCAAATGAAGAAACAGATGATTCCCGATAAAAAACAACTAAAATCTTTCGCCAACTAATGACATGCAAAACAAAACCACCCAAAAAAAAAATTCTTTCTGGATAAAAAAAAATTTTAACATAATATGTTCCCCGAATTAATGTAGTAATAAAATTTTTTGTACACTTGTGCCTTAAGAATTTTATTAAATACATTTGCATAACAATTCGCTTTAGTTTCTTTGATATTTGTTAACAGCGTAAGCCTTTTTTTAAAATGCCGCTTACACTGATAAAACGTAAAATAAATAAAAGTTATCAGTTCTTGAAATTAGATACGATATGAATAAATTAGTTGTTGCTGTGTTAAAGCTAAAAGTTTTTTTTCCAAAGAAGAAAATTGAAATTCAGGTTAAGATCTTCGAGCGTTAAGTACACTTACGGATCGAAAGTGGGTCGTGACAGCAAATTTAACATGAGTTGCGGTAAAAAAACAAAGAATCATATGTATCCTAAATTACTTGACTCCTAGGGGTTCAAAGTTTGAATGCTAGCGTCTTTCTTATCTTCAATTACAATAAATTACACCAAAGATTGTGTTTAGTGAGGTTAATAATGCGAGATTTAGCTTGAATTTTGCTAAGCCAAGCTAATCAACGTGCTATGCATTACACTTTGAGCTTTTAGTGAACTAAATCTATGCATTCAAATTAAACAAAATAACAAGAGTTCCGAACAATAATCTTATCTACTAATTTCAATATAAACTAATCATAAGTTATTTTAGCATCTAAACTATTTATTGATAAGTTATCTGTTGTATTTAGATTAATATTTGGTGGCATTTTTTATGTAAATGTAGTTTGAAGTGCGGAAGTGCTTTTAAATTAAATGAAAACCACTTTGAAAATTATATGTCAGAATCAATAAAACTATTAAAGAACATCTACGTTATGTAAATGTAGACCCAAGAACATGTGTACACCACTGTGAACATGTAAACCACTGATACTGTGTTCTTTGTTCTCTAAAACACGAGAGACGATTAAAAAATTAAGTGAACAACAACTAAGAGCACCGCAACACTCTATTAGTCGTAATGCAGTCCCGAGTTCAGATGCAGCATAACTTTAAAGTTCCGTGTCGTACACCCATTTAGTAGATCCAAAATGCAAATAATTTTTATGCTTTACTAATTGACCACAATTTACCTCTGTTTAAATATGATTTTAACTTTATTACAGTATTAAGTCCGTCTATGGTATCAAGTTTTTGCACTTAATAAATAAAATCTCATTTTTCAATTCAATTTTTTTTTGCATAAAAACTTATTTTCAAAATAAAAACAATATCTTTCTGCAAAATAATATGTTTATTAGTCTAGATTTATTTATGCAATATCTTTTCTGATTGTGTGTGAACAGTATGTGCCACTTGAAAGAAAACTGAAAATTAATAAACATCAAAATGCAAACATTAGCAGCAACTCTGAACCAGTAAAAACCAGACCCAATTACTTACTTTCTCGTAAAAACATTATATTTGTTTATTATCCATACTTGTTTATGAATGGAATTTACCTAATAATAATATTAAATGGTTTACTAGTGGTAACTGAATTCAATTATTCTTAAAAACAATTAAAAAAAGAGAGAGAATCTTATCAATGAAGGAAGTTTCTGTTTATTTTTGTAAAGGCAACAAATTGATAGGTGTGTACGTGTGTAACAATAACGACGATCTTCTCTTCAATCTTTTTGTCAACACTCCAGAAAAAAAATCGACACCTTATCTAAAGTAAAACATTATTTTTTTTGCGAGAAAACACGAGAAGAAAAAAATCAACAAAAATATTAACGTAACTTCTATTATAATTTTATTTCTCAATGGTCAAAATCTTTTTGTTTACTTTGTATGATCGCTATCCATTGATAGAAAGTTGTTTTTAGTTTTTATATAATCTCCACATATTTGTAGTTGTCTTAACAATATTATATGTAAAGCTTCCAACGGATATATTTTTCATGGACCGCATCAAACCGCTAAACATAGTTTTCAAACCATAATTAAACTGCCAATTTCCATACTTCCAAAAAAACCGCATGGACCGCATCAACTTATTAGCTTTAAATGGTTTCGAATAATTTAACTTTTTAAACTAAAGTTAAAAATTCTATTATGATGCAGATAAAGGTTAGGTTGTGTGCAATACTTTTACAAAAAAAAATAATAATACTTGGGTTGAAAAGTCTATAAATAAAATAGTTGGCGGTTAAATCGTTTCTTTTTTGATAAAATTATAACCATCGAAAACCGCTAAAAATTTAATCGAAGCAAATAGCAGAGAAAAACCGCCGTTTTAACCGAACCGATGGAAGATTTAATTATTATGTACCAAAAGTCAGTGGAAAATTTTTACGGATATGTGCGCATAATACTGTTCTTATGCAAGAATTGATAAAGAAAAAAAAGAAATTCTTATGCATACCAACAACAGCTAGAATAATAAGTTTTCGCATTTCAATAATACATTAACACAAAAGTGAAAGTAAATTTTTTTATGGCCTGATAATTACGCGCTTAAATGGCCTTATAGTTTGAAATATAATAAATATACTACAGACTTATTTCAGTCATTTTAATGCTGATATAAGTAATCAAAATTTACTTTTACTTTCAACGAAAATGTCTCCATTGATTAAAAGGCTTAGTTTTTTATATATAATTAAATGTTTTTTCTAATTAAATTAGAGTAATATTCCAAAGCACGATATAAATATTTATTAATAAAATTTATTAGGGAACATAAATTAAAATTGTTTTTCACTAAAAACGATATTTTTTTTGCAAGGATACCACTTTTGCTACGGGTGTAGCATTTGTTTTCGCAGATGTAAAAACCCAGAACAGCATTCGATGAATACTAATTTTTTTGTCTGGTAAATAATTAATCGAGTGCCCAGAAGTCTTCTTATTATTCAAATTATTTGCCATCTTTAAAGTTTTAATAATTTTAATAATTTCACTCTAGTAACGTTAGTAATTTTTTTCTAGCCAATGCAACCAATAGATTTTGCGTGTAAACTTTAAAAAATAAATGCGATACTTATTTTGTAAGTTGACATTAACCACTACCTCTACAGAGGTAAAAGTCTCAACCTTCTTCTTACTACAGTAGTACGTACTACGGCTAGTTTCAAACAACAATGTTTCGCAAAACCTAAATTGAGACGCGGTTATCGCATTGTAATAAATATTTACAAAACCACAGGTAGTTTAAACTAGTAAGTCTTAGTCCATTTACTCTGCAAATATTTTTTTTTTTTTTGGTTATTCATAACAGTGACACCGAATTCTAGATATATATATTTCTTATCTGAGTTTTTAGTTTGTCTACATCTTTACTTAATCTTTTAATCAATTGTTTCACACACAGCAGCTTACATTTTTAAATATTTGGTTTTTGATTTAAACTTGATTTCATGCAATGAACTCATGCAAAAAAGAATCGTTGCAAACAATATTTTTTCCCAACAAGATATTTACACATTTAGCGTAAAATTTATTTTTTAGCGAGAGATATGAATGAATTATTGGTTTTTTGATATGAAAAATTTAATCAACACTACATACATTTTATTTTTAAAAAAAATTTTAATTGACGCATCAATGTTGGTAGTGGTAATATTCATAAAGAAACAAATGTGCTCTAAATTTTTCTATGCTTAAAATCCCATACAACCATATAAGCAAAAAAAAAAAACAGGCAAAACAAGACTTCTATCTCGCGAATGGCGCCAACAAATTAAATATATTAGTTTAGTACATTAGAAGTGTGTTTAGATATGAATTAAAAACATTGGTTATACAAGATAAGACAATGTTAAGAGGGAAATACGGAGACAGTTGAGCGAAAGAGAGGGATTTGATTGAACTAAACAGAGAGTATATAAACAAGTGTAAAGTGCATTGCTTTTGATTAATAGGTTTTTTTTTTGCAGCACACTATTTCATGTGATCGCACATCTTTTTTTCACGCCATTTGAGAGCGACGAAAAAAAAGGAGAGAAAGAAGAAAATTTTCTGTCTCTTGCTGAAACTGATTTTCTTACGCAAAACTGTTTATATTAAGTTTTTATTTAAGTTTAAGAAGAAAATTTTTCCATTTTATGAATAAGCTTCCAGAGGCTGAAACGTAAAAAAAGCTATGAATGTTTATATGATTTATCTAGTAGTTGTTGTATTAGCGCTATCATTCACTGAAGGCAAGTTTCATCATCATTTTTTTATTATTAAATATTAAATTAAACTTTGTATACTTTTTTTTAAAAAAAACAATTTTTTAACTGATAGACTGATTATATCTATGCTTTACGTTTATTGTCTTCCGATTAAGTTTTTTCCATTGAAAAATATCATATGACCTTTTCAATGACTGAAATTCATTTCTTTTTTCTCGATCTCTTTACAAGTCTGTTAAACTTTTTTTCCTGTGATAAGCCTTTTTGTGTTTGATTTGTTAATTATGAGAAAATTTTCGGAAAATAAACTAATTAGTTGTCAGAAATTAATTGGGAGATTAAAGTTTTTACAGGAAAAAACATTCGCCTAATAATAGTAAAAGAATTTTTATGCAAAACCGATTAATAATTTTATTTTTATTGTTTTTGATTCACCACAACAACAACAGCGTTCTCTTTTGTGATACACACGCGACGACACAGTGGCAACAAAGTGGCAGAAGAACTCAGACAGATTAAAACCAAATTACGCCAGTATTCTGTGAACTCGCTTCTGATCAAACCGCGTCCGAAACGCGATGCGTTGGATCGTCTGCTGTACGAAGTGGTGTCCGACACCGAGAAAGACGGCATCGAAATGGCGTACGACAAGTCGAACACCAGAGCGGAAGAGGTCACACACCGGCTCAACGAGCGCATCGAACACGTGAACCTCGTTTTGACGCACTTGGAGGACATCGCCAAACACTTCAAAAGTGTGCACAGTATGGCCAACTCGCTGGTGGAGAGCGACGCCACCGCCAACTTTGTGAAAAAGTTCGCGATCGAGCAGCTAAACGATTCGGTGAACAAAATCGAAAAATGTGACTCGTGTTGGGAACAGCAGCGATGAGAGCACGAGATATTCGCGCGAAACACAACTGGAGATATATTTTTTTTGTTCCCATTTATTTTCTCTTTTTATTATTTTTTTCAATTAATACTTAAGTCTTATACCGATATCAATATATCTATTATCTCTCGTTTTTTTATATTGTAGTTTTATTCAAACACAGCGATACATATCATATATGTATCAGTTGTGTGTGCATTGTTGAGTGTTGTACAGTAGTAGTAATTCATAGTATGATGATATAGTAATTCCCCATGTATTGTGTTAAGTGATAAAATCATAGCAAATACTGTGCACAGAAAAACGCATACAAACCCAAAAATAAGTATAAAAGAATGGCAAATAAAAAAATTCTTGTGAGAATTTGTATGATAGCCTGAAGATGATGTGTGTGTATGTAATGCGTTTTATCTTGTAATGTTTACTTACTATCATATAAAAAGCGTTACGTACAGATTAACTTAATGAAATAAAAAAAACTATAAGTTAGTGTCTATTTTTGGTCTTAGTTTTTGAGTGAATCAATAACTTGTTGTAACAAAAAAAATTGTTTGTCTCCATAGAATAATACTTAATCTTTTAATAATTTGTTTTTTACGAGTTTTTTTCTCACTATAAAACGTTATGGCAATGTATAAAATAAAAAGATAATTGATTGCTATGTTATGTATTGCTACAGTATTTATAATAAAACTTCATAATTGAATATTTAGTTATTAACTGAAAAACTTATTAAAAATAAATTAGGAAGTTTGAAAAATCTATGCAATAAGCAATAAGTCTTGCAAGAATTATATTCAACCGCAAACTAGTGATGGCAAAAAGCTCAGAGTGAGCTTAATCTAGTGACTTTTTGATATCACGGAGCTTGAAGCTCAAGCTCGGTGGTCACTGAGCCCAGTTCTCACATAAGCTCAAGCTCAGGTTACACCTCCTGAGCTTTATGAGCTTGACTTCACTCATAATATAGAAAATTTCTAAATTTAAATACATACATTCATTTAATATAGTGAAATTAATTAATAAATTGTGTGGAAAAAATTTACTTTTAGAGAAATAAATCATTATAAAATTTTTTTTAATTAAACGCTAAATAAATCATGTAAATATTATTGCATAATAAGCTCTAAGCTAAAGCTCAACCTTGTGTAAAATTCATAAGCTCAAGCTCAAGTTATATAATTTTTGAGCTTGAGCTTCACAAGCTGAAGCTGAAGCTTACCATTTTTGAGCTTTTTGCCATCACTACCGCAAACAGACAAGTTTGTTATTGACATTAGTTACACTCCGCTCAAAACTTCTAGGGTGGTGCCAAATTTTAGCGATTTAAGCAACAATTTTTTTCTCATTTTGGAGAAATATATGTGTCTCAAAAACTCATTGGATTCAAACAACATTTTTCGTAGAGGGGGTCAAGTTTTCAAGATTGTCTGTGGTGGGGTCAACTTTATGTAACTATGGTTATTACAGAAGAAATGTTTGCGTGAGGCTGTACTTTTATGTAGTGCTGGATTTAATAAAAAAACCATTTTTAATTCATTTAATACTAAAATAATGGCTTTTTCTCTATGTTAGTTAAAAAAAATACTAACTTTTATACTATATTTTAAAATCGCAAATTTTTTGGTGCGACAAATCATAATTTAAATGCTGAGCTATTTTTCGGAATATGCATAAGGAATTATAGATATTTTGGTACAATCATGCCATCTTAAGATTTCAATAACAATTTTTTTAATGAACTGACATCAGTAAAACTGAAATTGTGACAACAGCATACTAAAAGCTGTAATGAAACAGTAGTTTAAAATATTTTGTTAACGTAAGCCACAATTATAAATAAACTTTTTTAAGCCCAATAACAATGATGATAAACGCTTTTAATTTTTTTGTGCACTATTCTGTAGTATTTTCTTTGTTTGCGTGTGTGTTGAGACGGCGCTGTTTACGGAGACTGGCGATCAGTAACCGTAAGCATATTTAATTGCAGTAAAATTTATACTCTAAATGAGAGTTTTGCTAAGAAAAGTACTATAATTTTATTAATAAGCAATTTCGGAAGTTTTAAAGTTTATTTTACGATGATTTAAGTTCATTAGTACAAACTAATGCATGCAAATTTTATGAATTTGTTTATTGAATGAATTATGTCTATTAATTAGTTTTATTCTTTATATTATTTCTTGCCTTACGACTAATATATATATAGACAAAACAGCGAATTTAACAGTTTTATATTTTTAAATCAATATTAAAACACATTGGAGGAGACAGTATATTTTCATATTAACACGACTTCTTTCCAATATAAAGGAAATTTAAAAATTATAATTATTTTTAATTAGAGATGAGCATCAGCTAGAATTCTTGAGATTAAGCTGTGATGAGCTGATGCTTACAGCTCATTGATGAGATAAATATTCACCAGAATTGCTGAGATTTTAATGTTCTGATGGTCTCAGCTCTTAAACTCTAAAATCTAAGATGACATTCAGCTCACACGTTATAATTATCGATAATTGTGCATATCATGTGTTTTATCAGCGGGTTATCTTGTTATAATTTTTAAAAAAAAATATCTACTAAATTTTAATCTATCGATACCTATCTATAGTATTTTTAGCTCACTTTGATGAAATCAATGAACTTTTGTATTTGACTTTTCTGTATGTAGACAAACCTTCTATAACCTTCTAGAACATTCAAGATTGGAGGCTTTTTGGCAAAAAAGGATTTCAACTGTTAAAAGAGATATTTAAAATTAAAACATAGGTGCCTTTTAAGTCAAAAATTGGCACTCAATTGTCAAAATATCGTTTGCAAATTAGCAATTATTTAGGTACCATAGAATACAATAATTTTTTTGGTGTCAGGAGAGGGGTATGTTAAAGGGGAGAGAGAGAGAGAGAGAGAGGGAGAGAGAGGGAGGGAGGGAGAAATGAGTCCAATTTGGACCATAACAATGCTTTTTAGATTATAAAATTCTTTGATTTAAATTATAGATATTGTTAGCTGAGAAAATTTATTTATATTTATTTGTTTTTTAAATTGTTTTCCTAAACAATGGCCTAATATTTGCAATCAATACTATTCCAAAATTACTTGAATACCAATCGGTTAATTAAAGTGATCCAATTTATATATCTAATGTTCGTTCTAGTTTTCTCTATTTATCATTTGCTTGACTCATTCAATATTTTAG
>JAQIVF010002205.1:0-11605 GCA_034698365.1 Steganacarus magnus | reverse complement strand
TTCGGCTTAAAATATTAAGTTTTTAATGTTTTAGAACTTTAGGCTCGTTGACATAAAAATCTAATTTTTCAGGGAATAGACTGAAAATTTGCAAGGTGACTGCGGGATTACCGAAAATTAAAAAATTTCCATATACAGTACCAATAAGAAAATTATTATTCGTAAGTTAAAAATGAATTGTGGACTGGAGCGACGTAATAGGGTTATTTCACCGATGCGGCACTTATTTTTCAACTTCTATTGTCTAATGATTACTATTAGTTATTCTTTAGTGGTATTTTATTAGAATTTTAAAGGTAGAATAAAGTGAGAATTTACATGTGTTTATTATCATAAAGTGAATGAATGAAAATAATAGACTCAAAAATAAGTCGCTCATAAAATAAAATTGGTCTACAATAGTGTTTAAAAGCAATATACAGACCTAAAAATCTTTTTAAAGTTGAAAGGTGAGTAAAATCTAGGTTTCCACTATTGGATTCATTAAAATAAACTGAAAAGTAAAAAAGAAACGCTAAAGTTTAAAGTTTGCGGGAGAAGAACATCTGAAAAGCATTTAAAATATAACGAAATTAAAAGCCATTCTTTTCGCGTTTTTTTCCACACAACACCTTAACTCGTAAGTAGAGTACAGGTACTTGTCTGCAGTCCAATGTGGAGCATCTGTGCCTCTGTTTGAGTGATGCTCGCATTCAATCGCTCAGAGGTAGCATTTGTGTTGTTTTTTTTGTGCTGCATTTTCTAAAATTAATTTCATGCTGGTTTGGACAAGTTCTGTATATTTCTAATCGAAGTTTGGATAATTCAAGCAAATAAAGTTCTGATCGAGTTTAACTAAATGGAAATTATACGTCTACGCGTAGACCTAAAATAATCGTTAAAAAAGACTCTTGAATCCGAAACCCAAATACTCGAATAATAAAAGAATCTTAGAATGCTATTCATCACATTACTATTTTGATCGCAAGAATAATGAATATTATTAGATGTGCGCACAGTTATATGCCGTATGATTTGCATATATGCCACTCTACTATGCGTACACCGTATAACCCAAACAATACAACAACATCTTAACATTTGAGTGCAATTATTCCGATGTTTATACAATATGCGATAACTAAACATACAAATAAATAAGATTTGTGAGTATAAATAAGCGGCACAACAAATAACTGTAAAAATTAAATTAGAAAATAATTAACTTAACATTAATGAGTGTTGATGTTAATGCATTAAATTTTTAGCTACAAAAAATAATTTAATTTAAAGTTTAAAGTAATTAAAACGTTTAGCACATTTGAAAGCATATTTGTATAATAAAATAAAATAATTTGTTGCAAACAAAAAACTTTGATTATAACAGATACGACACAACGAGTAAACAGATAGGAATTGAATACAAAGAATTGGCGTTTAATAACAATAGAATTGGTGACAATGATGGAAATGAGGACCAACTCAACTATTCAATTATGACCATTGCATGTATTTACCTCCTCTTTTATTAAATGGACCATTCTATAGATAGTCTATATTGTTCTGAACAGCAATAGGTTTCCTCTTTTATTTTTTTTTGAGTCGAACAGTTGAAATAGTTAGTGAAGAGCAGACTCAGCGCAGCATTGGTAGCACTACTGGCACAACAGCACTGTTACAGCTCTCATAGCACTCACTGTCGTCTGTTTTGCCATTTCAAGCAAAATTGCTTCTTGAGTTGTTTCACGCATATCTTACCTTTAGTCGAACGTAATATAGCTTTGTTGCGTGCAATGCACCAAAACGTGCAACAATCGCTGCAAACTGATAGAAATATCACACTAGTAGTGGTGGCAGTGATGGCAGTGGTCGTATGGCAGTTGCAGTTGTGGCACAGATAACTACGACCCACACCATCACTAACTCATGCCTTTGATCGGTGATCGCTGCGATGGTATGGCTGTTATAGCAGTGATCACACGTCAAACGCTTCATCAAACTCCACTACAATGCGAGAAAATGGTTAACGTTTGTCCAAATAATTCGAAACTAACTTTTTTATACAAATACCTGTTTTTTCTCTAACAGTGATTCTCAAGTTTTTTCGCGTATAAATTCTAACTGTAATTTCATTATCAATCAATTTCTGTACGCAAGAAGCAAATAAAGGTAAGATAAGTATTTAATTTTGATGGTAATGCGAACCAATATATAATAGTTGCGCGAATATCCGTTTAATGAGGCGAATGGTGTGATATAAATCATTGATATATGACAGTATTCTCATAATTCTTGGCGTATAAGTTAAGGTTAACAAAACTTAGATAATGACAATATATATAACCAGCGCTCGCAATGCATGCATGAGATACGCATTACTGTCTACCAGTACTGTATTGCCATTTCCGCTACTCGTATATTATTTTTTAAATGTTAAATACAATCCAGTTTTGCAGTTTGCAGTTAGTGATTGTGTTTCTCAACTGACGAATACAATCGAGAATACATTTAATCAAATACGAGAATATATTATTAAATACTGAGAGGGAGAGAGAGATAGATATTTTTAAAAAACCAAATAAGCGACGAAACGCTCAAAAGATTTAGTTATAATACGCTGTTATTGGCAATATATCCAACAGAAAAGTTAGCGATTATTGATTAAAAAGGTCGAAAGATGTTGCGAAGAATATTGCATTTGGCAGAGAATGTGTGCAGATCTGTACATCACTGCAATATATGGCAATATATGAGTTGCTGCCGCACCTGAAAAACTCAAAAATTCTCTCTGTATTCTCTCTTCTCTTTCTCTGCCTATTCTTTATTTCAGTATTGGTGTCTACTTATTGGAAGACACATTAGGATTAGTGGCGTTCATTCGAGCGTATTCTCATTGTCTGCTATTAATACAGTTAAACAGTAGCAATAATATTGTATTGCTTCTGAAGATTAGACGATACACTCGAGTGGACAGCATTGCACACTATATAATCACATGCAAACGAGAAACTAAATTAAAATAGCATCACACGCACTATTTTTTTGTGATCAAACCATAATAACACATAATAACATTTTTACTATTAAATCAACGTTTTCTAGTCATCATTCATCATAAAATTAGGGAATTTCGCTCAAAAAATTCATTTTCAACACTTTTTCCAGTAATTCTTATCGCATTTAGTTTGCGCTGTCCTTTAGTCTGTTTAAAATCCCTTTTCTACACTTTATTTAAGACTTACATAATATTAAAGAGTGCACAAATAGCGAATAACACAATTTTTGCTTACTATGTAAAAATAGACACCATAGCAACAATATTTGCCTTTTACATAATATATATGAGTTTTTCTCTCTCTCTCTCTCTCTCTCAAAAATGATGCAATAATGTCCAATGTTTTTCTGTTAAAGCAATGCTTCACAGATAAGCAATGAATAAGAAAAACAATTTTTAAATCTCTTGTCAAACTCGGCAAACTTTCTTTGCGCAAATCAATGTTTACAAAGAAAACAATTTTCCCCATAGTATACAAAATGTTATATATTTTCGCTGTCTTATGTACTAAAATTTTTTTGCGTTTGAAGTATTCCTTTATCAGATACGAGCTTATTGAGCACAATGCTCTAATATTTAGCATTAGTTTTGGAATAGCAGTGGTTTTTAAAACCACTTTCTTCTCGCACTTTTCACTCCTATTTTACATTCCCTCAAATACAAAGGCATACAAATACTGTATATAGCGATAGTACACCTTCTCTCTCGAGTATATAACGTTAGAGGAGATACTGTAACAGCTAAAAATCGTCAGCTGACTCATGAGCTTTACTATAATTTTGAAATATTTATACGTAGTTTGTACTATGATGCTAGAAAGTCTCTACCATTCTAACGTGCAAAGTGTGAGCTAATATTCACAGTTTTGACTTAAATACGGTATAGTATCAATATTATTTTTCACTGTACTTATTGTTATAAAATTTAATTGTACTTTCATTAAAATGAAAATTTGTGGCAGATATTCCAATTGCAAGAAGAGAATATTTAAAAGTAGGGAAAAAAATTGTAGGATAAATTTAGATAAATCATTTAAAATAGAAGGGAGTAAATTAGTGATATTTCGATTCCTAGAAAAGGTACAGACATCAGCAAAAGTATTAGAATAGAATATATGGTAATTGAAAAAAATAAATATGAAGAATGGAATCGAAATTATAAAGTTTTTAAACGAAGAATTTTTTGCAGTATTTTATTTTTTAACTAATTTTATAAACACGTAATAAACTATACTAATATAAGATGAAACTAAATTTTTTTCTAAAAAAGGTTGGAATAGAAATAATTTTTTTAACATACAATAGTTTCGACCGAACACTACAATATAGTAAGCGTATAAAAGAAAATGTGCGCAAATCAGAGTATCATCTAAATTTAAAAAATTTGACAGTGATATAGTGATATTGGATTGTTTGCAGACATAAATATTATATAAATCTAACGTATATATTACTTTTAACATTTTATTGAAATTAATTTTTGGGAATTAAACAGAGACCTTATATCCATTGGTAAACTTGAATATAACATTATTCAGATTAAATTCTTCTCGATTCAAATAATGGCTTTATATATTCTATTTCAATTATTTATAGATTATTTCAATTTAATTCAACTTTTTAGTATTTTATTTAAAATTTTGTTTGAATAGTTAGCATTTTTAATGAGGATAGTATAGTATGAAAAAATATTTTTGAACATGAAAATTCCAACACTTAATCGCATAATTTTTAAAATCTGAAAATTGAATTTATAGTCTAGACATTTATAGACTAAAAATTGATCTCAGTAGCAATATTTGTGCGCGAGTAACAGATATTTCGTTTATAAAAAAAACTGTTCATTAATCGGTAAACCATATTTGTTTGGCATAAAAAGTCATAGTTTATGAATTTAGAAAGTAGACTATTTGTTTCATATTTTATACGGATTATATTTATTCACATCAATATCATATTCTTTCAACATTTAAATTTGGATAATTTAATATTAATTGAGGTTAATTAGGGTCACCTATTGTTAATTGAAAGCAAAAGAAAAATTAAATTAATGATGCAAAAAATTTTCAATTTCTAAATATTGAATTATTTATTATTTTTAAAATTTTCATATATCTGTATCGATTTTCGAAAATATTTGTTTACCTCAAGAATGATTAGATAAACTTTCTCTAATGATAAACATTATAATACAGTATTATTTAAATGTCCCATTAAGTTAAGAAAATGGTAACAATATATTCTTAAAAATTATCTATAAAAATTAAAAAACAAATTATTTAATATTCTGGTCAATATTTGGTTTAAATGCTGATCAATATATAATTATTATTTGGTAACATCTATGATCAATACCAAAATATTGAAAGATTTTTTTTACTATACATTTTATTGAGAGCATCATTATTCTCTATCAGCACAAATTTAATTGTACAGTTACTGTGCAGTAACAGTTGCAGTAACTGTTTGGAAGACTTTTGCTTTAGTAGTACTGCTGCACACCACTGTAACAGTTCCTTCCAAAGAGAAGCACTGATGTAAGCTTTTGTAGGGTTTGCTTTGAAACAAGTTCTAAAACGTGTGTTATTCTAACATTACAGTTTAGTTTGGTTTTGGAGAAAAGTTTTTGAATTAAAAGAGAAACATATCTAATGTGCCACACATGACACCTTCCCTTTCTTTCATTTCATATTTGATTAAACTTGTTATTAAACTTTTCAACTGCGAAAAATATCATTATTACGACTCTTTTCGAGATACGAAATTTATTTATAACAAACAACAATGAAAACGAAAATAAAAGTATTCATCAGCCAATATAATACTAATTGTATTTATTAAAAATAAGTAGAAGATTAAAATGCGTTGTCATAGAAATTAAATACTTATTTAACAATCCGTATATAATAAAATACAGTCAACTGTAGTTTGCGAGTATGCAACTTCATCTCACCCTTTAGATTTCGAAACAATATATTAAATGATAGATGTTATACTATCAAAACGAGAGAATTTTATTTAATATATATATACTAAAAAAATTAAAAACAAGTATAATGATCGTGATATGAATTATAAGGCTTATTGGTGTATATATAAGGATGATAAAGTGACAGATGGCTTGTCGATGCGATCGTGCAGAGAATTGTTGCGAAAAGAAAACTGAATTGTAACGCTACTAACAATTGATTTCTTTTCCTGTTCAGCCTATTATCCTAGAAAATCATTCCATTCGTCAAAATAACGTTTTTTCAATAAAATAAAATTTTTTTTAATAAATTAGTTATCAAAATTGGTCTCAAATATCGACGTAAAACTTTTAAAGCGAGATTATAATGTAATGCAGAATATATTTTGTGTTGTTAAGGCCTTTATATGCAAACTAACAGACTTAGAAACTTTTTTTTAAGATAGAATTTGGTTTTTTCAGTTAAAATTGGATTAAAATTTTTCGCAACGCATGTAGAAAAGTGACTATTATTTTGACTTTTAGCGCTGAAAACACAGTTCGTTACTTTCTCGAGTGAAAGCTTTTTCTCTTCTATAGTCAACTAGAGATGACAAAGAATACGCTTTTTTACAAAAAAAATAATATGTTTTGAAATTCATTTGAGAATTGATACTAAAGCTTATTTGCAAGAAAATGAATAATACTGTTTATGTCACTGGTAGTAATAGACGAAGTTTTGTTCTCAAATAAACTTATGTATTTATGTGCTCTATCGCTAGTTTTCACAAATGACATGTTTGCCGATCTCTCCTCTCCTCTCCTCTCCTCTCCTCTCCTCTCTTTCTCTTTCTCTTTCTCTCTCTTTCAGTTCGCTGTGTACCATATTATTCTTACTCTAATGCATCTATTGTTACCAAAATACTTAGAACTCGATTCGTATTTTATCAATAATATCGCTGTAAATGTGTGTTCGAATAATTGCAAAACATTTTTTGGTTTTATTCTATGAAAAGAGTTAATTTTTGTTAAAATATTTTTGGAAAACATTTCAGTATTACCGTAATATCGTATTACACTTGACCTTTCGAATAATATTAGGATAAATGAATTGGTTCGATATAACCATCATATGTTACTTAATATTGTACTTTAATTTTTGTTATCTAACAACTACTGAAGATTTACCTTAATTGGATGGCACTCAAATGAATTTAAAAATTAATAATTATTATTTGTTGTTAGGCATGCAATAATTCAATCTTGTGTTCAAAAAACTAGATTCTAATCTTACGCAACAGTCGTAAAATCGATACACACATTGAATTAATTAAATTCAAATTTGTTGCGTGTTTGTGTGAGTGTGTCGAACACAGAATATCAATATTAAACAAAATACTTTATATCAATATCACATCACATCACATCACATCATTCGCACACTTTGATCACGTTTCAATTTTTTTAAATATTGAGTGTCACACGAGTCAAACCATGTAAATCTGCAAGACATTGATATTCTTCAAATTTTAATTTAAAAATTACATAATACATATGCGTCTTTTAATAGAAAACAAAAAAGATTTAAAATTTATATATATATATATATGTATATTTATATATATATATTGCATTATCTCTTTAATTTTAGCACAGTTTGGGCATTGTTGCTAACATACAAAATAAATAATCTCTCACCCGTTTAATGCGATTTAATAAATACATAATTATTTTTAAAAAAGAATAAAAACAGACCTGTAATATTAAAACTAACTTATATGCCTAACAACGGGAGTATACTTTATTTTTAAATTCAAACTAAATTGTGATTCACTCACTAAGCTTTAAGATGATAACTTAGATTAGAACTAAGGACGGGCTATAGCCGGGTAAAACTGAGTGTTTTTTTTGGTAGACTATTTAGTGATTATCAGAGTCAGAACATTATCAATTAATCTGTCTTTTATTTAATGTTTTAATTTAGCGGATAATCGGGTATTTTTTCTCATTATGAAGTAACAATTAAAATTAACCAACTTTGTTAGTACAGATTTTTAAGAATTTTTGGATAAATCCAAGTTTTTTTAGCTGATTTTCTCATTTTTCTACAAATTCAAACTAATATCGTTAAAATCCGTTTAGTTTTAAAATTTTCCCAATTTATGACAAATTTAAAAAAAATACTTCTAGGATTGCCAAAAAAATATAATTATTCATCAAAATGAAAAATGAGTTATGTTACCTGGTTTTTATCGTAAATAGATATCAATGTTAACAGTTTTCATAAAAAATATTTCAATATTTTAAATATTTATGAAAATTTGATAAACATTGTAGAAGTAAACATGCTTAATGATATTTCATTCAACACATTTTTACAATAAAACAAATTAAATCCAAAATTCACGATTTTCTAAACTTAACTCCGATATTCCGATCGCTTTTTGTCAATTTTTTGCCCGAGAAAGTCCTTTCTCTGGTGATTATTGCTGCGCAATATTTCAATCTTATGTTTATTAAATAATTTAATATAAATGTTTTTCGAAAACATTCAACCGATTTTGCGAATTTACTTACTAGTCAGCCATATTGTAATATAAGATAAAATTTATTGAAAAGATTTATTTTCGATTTTTCGGTGTATGAAATGATCCGCTGCTGAACTACAACATCGCCTCAGGATTTATTGATCTTTAAATAGATATTTATTATCATTTAAACCACCATTCTATTCCCGGTCTACTAATAATAGTTAATAACTAGGTTTTTAAATACTTGCAGAACCATATGAAGTTAGCACTAACACTACAATACGTTTGTGTGTGTGTGTCTTACGAACTCTTCAACCCACTATTTAAAGTGATCTCTAAAACTACTTGAACATCAATACAGCTAACGATAAGATATTATGATAATACATGTAAAATTTTTCTAATTCAATAATGAAGGCGTATTAGCGACACCATAAATTTTACTATATTATGCAATTCATTTTCACGCTCACCGATAGTACCACTGTAATTGATCTTAACGGAGTAACCAGTATATAAACTTTTATTACCAAATGTCAAAATTTCAATGTTCAGAAGTATTAACAATTTATTGCTGTATCACTATATCACTTCATATTTTAAGGCTTTTATAAATATGGTCTGGTATTAAAAACAAATTTTTTCAGAACATTCTTTTTTGTCTTCTCTCCGAAGGGAATTCGGACAAATGAATTTCGCTGCAAATATTTTTCTGTTAGGAAAAAAAAGCAAACTAAGCAGAAAAAAAGAAGTTTTTATCTATGAATAATTTGAAAAAAATATAAAATAAGTTTTACTTTAATATATAAGTTAGAAGTTATAGAGCAGTACAAACCACTCGTGTAAAACCACAGAGAGTGCTGTTATGTTCAGCGAGATATTACAAAGTTTATGTATTGATATAAGGCTTGTATGATATAACTTATCGTTAGCATTGTATTCATCGTATAGCTTAGGGCTAATTTGAGTTTTAGCAGACATTTACAAACTTATAAATCTCTATAGTTATATATGTAGTTTAGTTTAGCGATTTGCTTATTCAATCGAAAGTGTGTTAATTTGACAAATGCTTAAATCAATATTAAAGTGAATGCACACACGTTTGAGAGCCGATGCAACATTTTTGCGAATCGATGGCTAATGGTAATGGCTTTCTTTCGTAATGATTTTATGCTGTAAATTAATGCGCGCTACAAAAATTTTGTTTATTAATTTTGTTTTTAGATTCGCACACAACTTTGGCAAAGCGTTTTACGTATTATTATATAACGTTTTGCTGAGAGCTGCGAAAAAAATTCTTTTCCTTTCCTATCATACGATATATATATCAGGTCTATATTTCTGATGCGAGAGAGAGAAAGAAAAAAATTGTTGTGTAGAGGTTACAATTTTTAATCATTGAAAGCGTCCAATAGGATGTGTGATGCTATACATAATTCTTTCAGCGTAGTATTAAAACTTAGTTTTTTTCTCTCTCTGGTAACTCATTATTCACTATAAAACTCTATTACTCTCTATATATAAAAATTAATTCAAAAATATTCTCGTAATTATAATAAAAAAAACGCTATATGCGCGTACATACATATATTTTTTGACGTTTTCACCCTTTGGGTTTGTCTCAACAAGTTCGGCAATTTTAGTGACAGCTCATTATTAACTTTGAAATAAATTTTTGCCTTCAAGTTGCGCTAACGTCAGCGCTTTTAAAAATTGCACAAATAATTTTATATGCGAATAACTTAGCAATTTTTTTTTCTCTCACTCTCCCCTCTCATTCAACTTTATACCTTTAACACATCTAATATAAGAGTATTTTATCAACGTTTCAATTTTATAATAACGAATTCAACATAAACTTTAGTATTCCATTTAATACTTGCCTCAAAGCGGATTAAATGTTGAGAAAAAAAATCTGTGATATACTCTATTCCTCAGTGAACTATTTACGCGTTTCTCTCTCCTCTCTCCTCTCTCTATCTCTCCATCTCTCCTCTCCTTTACATGTTATATTAGAAATATTCGCGCTATTAGAATATCTCACCACTACTTTGCATTCATAGCATCCTTTGACAATTTCACTTTAATGTCTATCTATTTAAAAAGTTATTAAAGGTTTTGCTTCGCCTAAGTCTTAGAAGCTTTAATACACTATAATCTTTTCTTTATTTGTTTTCTCGTGATTATAAAACTTTAAAACACATATTACGTAATATTGTGCGCTTGTTTTTCCGCAGAGAAAATCTATTTCCTAATGTTATTTACTTTTTTCTTTTATGAAATTTTTACATTTTTTTAATCTATTAATATCTCTGGTTTTTAAATTAATTTTTTGAGGCAGAAGTAAATGTAAGAGAATTTAATAAATTATCAGAATAATAAACTCTAGAAAAGTATGCACAAAACTCAGATTGAATTCACTATTAAACAGAAGACTAATGGTATATTATTGCCTTTTTAAAATGCAATCTAAATTAATGCATGTCTTAGTGAATAAACAATTTTGTTTTAGATTCTCTCTCTCTCTCTCTCTCTCGTCTGTAATCTCTAATTCAGTTCAGAATCGTATGTATATATCTCTACCTCTCTCTATATCTAAATCAGGAAATTGCTTTTTCATTCGGCAAAGTGTATCACTTGTGTAAAGTGAGGCAACATTGCAGAACAGATGCGATTTTCAGTTAAGCATCACAACAAACTTTCGTTTTATTTTCAATTTTCATTTCCCCTGCTTTTTTTTCAATTCTATTCTCTCTAATTTCATCATTAAATCGCCAGAAAACTGAATATTCAATTTTAAAAAATACATTTTTCCATTAATTTTCTATATTTTCATACATAACTAATTTCCTTTTTTGTTATAATTATTTTTCTACGAGGTATTTGACAAAATTTATTTTCGTCATTATTATTATTATTATATTAATGTAATGTATTTTTATTTGCTTAAGTAATAGCATATTCGTGCGGCAATAGTGATGAGACAAAAATTAGTAATGTGTCGAATCCCCGCTGAATTGCTTTCTTTTTAAAGCCTGCAATTTTATGGACGCATGCGAGCTATTGGTTCATATGTGTGTGTGTGTGTGTGTGT
>JAQIVF010002204.1:0-11611 GCA_034698365.1 Steganacarus magnus | reverse complement strand
AACATCTTTATTATAAACGTATTTTACAATATCGGTATGTAAATTTATAATTTCCCATAGTTTATTGGAATTGATATTTAAAGCTAAGAAATTATTTGTGATTAAAAAGTTACCTTCGATGGATATGAATGTATCTTTTTATGTCGCGTATAATTTCCTAATCTGGTGAATGTAGAGTTACATAATTCACATTTAAAAGGTCTGATCGATTCGTTTTGATTGACAACTTCTGCCAATAGCAGTGAAGTACTAACTGGAAGATCGCTATTTGCATCCTTTATTGTCAACGTGTCATTGCTTTCGTGTTTCGTATTTAACGGTAAGACTAAAGAGGTTCCATCTTCTCGTATCACTTGTAACGCGATTTGCCGCGAAGTCATAGAGGATGGTAAAGCTGCCGCCAAATTAGCCAATAATATTGAATCTTTAATGCCTGTTTGCAAAAGTTTGATATCGAGCGGAGAAAGTACTGTAGTGGTTGTCGTCTGTGTCGAAACATTAGTCGATGTTTGCGTCGAAATAAATGCAAAACTATTATCCGAAGTTGTGATACTATTTGAACAATGAGTAGAATCGGTGTCAGCATCGAGTCGATCCAGTATTGTTAACACTGGTTTCGTTTCATTTGATTCCGACAGCTCTTTCTGTTCTTCGCATAAAATATTTTCATCGGTGTGTTTGTTTTTATTAGTTATCAAAATATCTTTGTTCACTAATATCGGTGCGTTCGATGAGTTCTCATTTTCGATTGGTGTGACCACTTCGCGAAGAGATGATGTTTGATCGGTGCCGAACGTTGTGGCAAACAATTCATCTGTGGTGATATCTTCAGCAGTTTCAGATAATCTCGAATTTCTTCCATTACACGATGTTTCGTCATCACATATGAGTTGCGATTCTTTCTGATTCTCAAGCATTAACGGCGATTCGCAGTAACGGTCCAAACAAATCGCAAAATTATTTTCGCAATTATTGTTCGGTCTTATGATCTCAATATTACTCGAACATAAGTTCACGTCTTTCTTAACCGCAGGATTTTTATGACACATTCCTTCCTCAGACAGAGTTAGAAAATCAGTTGGACTGATCAGAAGACGTTGATTTGTAATCGATTGGTTAATCTTAAGTGAATTGCTATCGCACTCATGCATCGCATTCATGTTCTCTAATGGCAATGATATCAAACATTTTTTCTCGCTCTCAAAACTTTCAATTTTAGTGATATTACTCGCAGTTTGATTACAATTTTCCATTTGTTTGCAAAAACTGTTAACTAACTGTTCATTGTTTAGCGATATAGCGATGTATTGAACGCTTAATTTTGGAACAGTTGTTGCATTGCTGGCTGCGATTAATTGCGAATAATGAGCGGTCTCTTCGCTAATCTGCTTATGAAAACTCGAATTTGGCAGTATTATGTGAGTACTCGACGATTTTATTGTTTTGCTAAATTCATTACTAAATTTACGTTTAATTTCGTCCATATCATTCAGATGGAGAGTGAGTGATGAGGATGAGTGTGATGAGTGTGATGAGTGTGATGGTAGTGATGGATGAGACGCTGCAGTGTTGTGTTGTGTGCTTTGTAAGGCAGCAACACTGCAAATATCAAATTCTTAGTTTTATTGAAAAAACAACTTACAGGAAAAACTCATTTACCGTTTTATACGCGGATTTAGTGATTAGAATATTTAAAATTGCCGGTATTATTAGAAAACTCCGAACAATTTTCTCCGCGGAAATATAACTTTCCGTAAAAGGATGGGCTTTGGCAGCGATTCAACACATCCATAATTCGGTTTTGTTAGTTTGTTAGTGACTATGACTCCATTTCGTATCGCAAAACTGCATCTCTATTTCTATTTCTACGATGCACTTACGAGACTATATATAATGTGCAGCTCCTTCACTATGTTTTATTTTTACCATAGCTATAGACTATAGTTAGTGATTCTGTGAGTCGTCACTATAACGCGATCAATACCATTCAAATTGGTGCACACTCTCAGTGACTGAAGTGTGAGCTTATTAAGTGTGATACTCTATCATAACTAACTCTTACATCATAAGCCAATTATAATACGTTTCAAATATGTTTACAATAGAATCAAACTTTAATTCTTTATTTTTATTTAATCATTGTTTCTTTTATTTAATACAAATATGCAATATTTAAATGTTAGCTTCAAAATATCAGACCAAAGGCATTACATTTCTATTACGATTAGAAAATTTACATTTTATTTCCTTAAACGTTACCGTAACGTTCCGACTATTAATTATTTATCAGATTCTCATAAAAAAAGTTAGCGCATCTTTATTGTAAATTTAGTTATTGCACTCAAAACGTGCAACATGAATGCCTGCATATGCAAAACATCAATTGTGGTCATTAGTTTACATAGTATTATTGAGCCCCATTGCAAAGCACCTGCAGCTGCAGCACAAAGTGAGGGTTTGTCATTCTATTAGATATATTTCAATTCAAGTGTAAAGTCTATAACCAGTGTTTTCCAAACCCAATTGCT
This sequence comes from Steganacarus magnus, assembly GCA_034698365.1. Taxonomy (NCBI): domain Eukaryota; kingdom Metazoa; phylum Arthropoda; class Arachnida; order Sarcoptiformes; family Steganacaridae; genus Steganacarus; species Steganacarus magnus. Next base: position 9,083 of record JAQIVF010002204.1, on the reverse strand, counting down.
TCTGGGGTTGAATTTGTTACATTGTAATAAAGCGTTTTTTGATTTGATTAAATGATACTAAATGCTCATAACTCTCAAATTTTAAAAATTTAAGCTATACTATTCTGCTCCCAAAAGAATTGTTCTTTGGATTATAAGCACTTGGAAAATACTGCATATGCCGCTATTAATGAGTCACATTTGATAAAACAAAACAATTACGTCTCTATCAAAGAAATAATAAATAAAAATAAATTGTTAACATTACTTGAAGAACGAGATCTTAAAACTATTAATTTTTAATCAATTTTTCTAATAATATAAAAATGAAACTTAGTTTAACAAATAAACAAATATTGCACAACTTTAGTGGGAATTAAAAAGATTTCAAATTGAAATAGTGTTTGCAAATATTTACTGGACGTACTGTCTGTGCGTTGGACATGCTTTCGTTGCACATTAATGTTGAAAAAATGTGCGTGGAATGCAGTCTTCCCTCGTGGCACAGATAATAGTACACAATGTGCTTTGTTGGCAGTCATTTGCACCAATATTTATTAAACAATTGATTGATTGCCCGCACTATTATTAATAGTTTTTCGGCAAAACACAGAATTTTCAATTAATTGATTGTTTATTTACTTTTAAGTTTAATTTAAATGATATTTGCGACAACACTTACAGGAAGCGATTACGTCCGACACCACTCATAAAGGTATGCCGTTTTTTCGCTTTTTTCCGTGTTATTCGCTTACGGTTCAGATCTCGTATTGTGTTTTTAATGTGTCATAAATCGAAATGAATCATAAATCGATTATTAGTTAGTAATGGTGTGATGATTGCGGTTGAGTACGAGACTCTAATGATTTTGATGCATTCGTTAGAGTTATCAAGTCACCGCTATATTAATTTTAAACAAATTAGTTTTTTTATTTCTAAGCAAATATTTTTTAAATAAAACTAGCAATTTGTTACAATCGATTTATAATTGTTTACTATAGATGTCGAGCGATAGTTTTGGCGCGAGTTTAGTGGACGACAGTTTGTTTAGTGATATCTTCACAATGCAATCGCAAACTTTGAACGATTTTGACTTTGGTTTAGAGGCGACTAATATTGATAACCTAATGGAACAGTTCGAAGAGCATGTGAATCGAGAAAAGGCAATCAACGAGAAAAATAGTTCAATGGCTAAAAGTTTCAATATCAGTAATAATGTTACGGTGACTTTGAAACCTAAGAAATCAAAGATCATTAAGATATCGCCGTTGAAGGCTAAGTCGACGACCAGAAAAAAAGGCATTTCGTTGCTGGCAAAACCGAAAAACAATGTGTCACACGTTAGTAAATGTGATTTGCAAGCATTTAGTTATCTTTTACAAGATCATGATTACTGCTTAGTATACAAAGAAAATCAAAATCAATTATATCACAATAAATTACCAGATTATATCACGTCATTCAATCACGAAAGCTGTTTACTGAACGACGACAATAGTGAATATTATGATAAAATTCCTAATTATTTAAAAGATTATTTAAGTAATTCTGATTCCAATATTAGCAACGAATTGCTATCCCCAAATGAAGAAGATATTCTAATTGAATTAAATGAAGGTATTTATTATAAGTTTTGATTTTATTATCGATAATTATTTTTCGATTATTATTATTATCATCCTTTAGCATCAATTGAGATGTCTGAGCAATTTTTTGAAGATAGTTTAAGTTTATTTGATAGCAATGATCAATCAAATGAAATCGAGGATTTATTATCTAATGTAAGCAATTATTTAAATTCTGAATCACAAGTTAGTAAATTAGAAGATATTGAAAAGAATGTACTGATACCTCAAGAGTGTGAACAACTAATAGAACACAACCAAAATGTTGATATGCAAAGTAGTATTAGAATATCAAGGTCTAGGAGTAGAGATTCGCTCAAATCGTACACAAACAACAACAACAATAGTGATAGCAGTAGACGGCGAAAGATGTCCACGCGTTCATCTGTTGATAGTTTATCACGTTCTTCACGAAGTAGTTCTTGTTCTTCATGTTCATCGTGTTCTTCATTTTCGAGTAGAGATAGCGATAAAACAAATAGAAGATTTAAATCCTCAAATATTATCAGAAATGATAATAAAGAACAACAATATTCGAAAAAGCGATCATTGAAGGAGTCTTATTGTCAGAAGAATTTTAAGAATACGAATTTTAAATCTAAATATGACTCTCAGAATAAAAGATTTATAAATAATGTTCACAAAGTTCGCACTTCTATAGTAAATCATACATTCGAAAAAGATATAGAAGAGAGAAAAATCGTTTATGTCGGGAAAATACCTGACGGAACGACTAAAACTCAACTGAGACATTGGTTTGGCATTTATGGAGCCATCAAAGAAGTCAGCATTCATTTCAGAGATCACGGCGACAATTATGCTTTCGTCACGTTTCTCAGGAAATCTGACGCATATGAAGCGATTGAACGTAAGATTAATTTATTTGTTGAACGTTTTATTGAATAATTAAAGAGTTTTTAATGTGTTTTAGATGCTAATGATGATTCAAGGCATCCAAAGTTTGATTTAAGTTTTGGTGGTCGACGACAATTTTGCAAAACATATTACGAAGATTTAGGTTAGAAGTCTTGAAATAGGTTTCAAGTTTGAAATTTTTTTTAATGAATATTTTAATTTTTAATTAGATTATGCTGAAGATAATTCGGCATTTAATTCTAACATGGATTTTGATTCATTACTTAAATCAACTCGTGCTAAATTAATTTCATAACTTCTATACTAATGGTTAATAATGTAATTTTAGTGCACAATTAAAATGTTTTGATTAATTAAATTATGATAAAAATTTGGTAACCGATAAAATTAATATGAATAAAATTATTACTCTTATAAAAAAAAATTTTATCGCACAATTATTTCTCACCCAGTAATTTGCTTTTTTAATACAATTTTTATAAAGTTAAATAAAAAGTAAGTATGCGGTTATTAAAATTATTGCATTGCACTTGCAGTAGTGATTGATCTGTTTAAATAGAGGTGATAGGCGTATATATTGATTACTGTAGTAACGCTAAATAGATTGAACTTTTATGGTTTTAGCTTACGGTGATATTTAGTTTAGCAGCTTATATTTAAAAGTATCTAAAGTTAAATATTTATATACCAAATATTTGTTAATTGTTGTGTTTATGTTTGATTATATTATTGTATTTATATTTAATTATCCAAATTTAAACGTTATCAGTAATCCGTTATCACCACAATTCAGCTACAGTTACTGTAATTTCTTAACCAGTTTCTATTAAGTGACAAAAAATTGAGGAAAACATTCGCTTTCAATTTGCGATAAGGAAATCTCTTTTACTGTACTTTACACGCATGCTATTCATTTTAATTTAGAACAGCTTTCAAGTTTTTTCCCTAAACATTCGTTCTTATCTTTAAACATGAAAAGTCTGCAGTACACTGCGATATTAATATTTATAACGTTAGGCAATATACTGTACTGCGAATAACGTGTTTTGTAACGAACTCAACATTATTTTAAAATGGGATTTAACAAACTTGATAACTAGTTTTTGCGAGATTAGCCACTTATTTTTTCCCTAGTATTTTATCGCGAAATGATAGGAAACACTTCAAACAATAATATTTTATTATATTTATTTAATTCACTTTTAATTGTGTAATGCATACAATTTATACAGTATATATATAAACTTGATATATATAGGTTAAAAATAATTTATTTCTTGATGAGTTGGAAATTATTAGAAGCTAAATAATAATTTCAAGGTTATGGTTGCTGTGCGGGAAAAATAAGATAATCTAATGAAAATTAGTTAAATTTAATAGATTTATTTTAGAAATATGTGGGATTAAAGGTGAATCAATAAATACAAACATGTACAGTACACTGCATTATTTCTGTTATCAGTTGCCATGTAAATTTACCGTATGTTCAATAGAAATAAGTATTACCGTATAAATTAATATATTGAAAAATATGTTGAACTAGTTTATAAACTTTCGCTCAAACTGCAGTATGAAAAGAGATATACTGTAACAGTACATTATCTTAAGGGAAAGGACTTGAAATGGAATTGTGAAATAGAGCAAAGTTTAATATTTTAAATACTTAACATCGATAGTATTATTACAGTAAGGATCTTAAATATATGTGAAATAAATTGTTAAACAAATGTTTCTATAATTTAAGTATGTTTAAAATATGGCCGGTCTTTAAATACTGTATTATACAACATTAAATTATTAATTAATAACATATTAATGCATTAGATATTCTCAAACCCTTGAATATGAAAGTGTTAATTTATGAAAAATGCTAAACGTGTTGTGATATGATGAATATAGTAATTTATCTTAAACTATATTATGATTTGGAGTAACCTTATTATCATTTTTAACCTTTTGATTCATATAATGGAAGTTTATAAAAATATGTTAAAATTAAAATATTAAACTAAGATACTAATGATATCCTTTTAAACTCAGAGCTTGAGTTTCTAGTATTATTCAAAATTTAAAATAATACATTTTTAAGAATTATTGAATAGGCTGTGTAGATCTTTCAAAAAATAAAAAATAAAAAAATTATATACAATACTAGTATAAATAATACCAAAATTCTTGTTTAAATCTTAGTGTTTAGGGAAAATGTTGAGATTTTAAATAAACACAAGAATCAAACTTAATTTAACAAAAATTCATTTTATCTGAGATTGAACCAAAAATACAAAAACTGCCTCCGAGTTCTGTTTATGCTTAGACTAAGTTCATAAGTAAATGGTCACATCATTAGAAAATTCTAAAAAATATGCACATGTTAAGCTCTTTTTTATGATTTCAGTGGTCAAATTTATATTAACATATTCTTAGTTCTTGTCTTAATAGCGTGATTATGATATTTTATCACTTTGTAAAGTACAAACTTATGAATTTGACAGGTCTGCATGTCTTTTGTCATATCCTCTTTGTACATAAAATTAAGTTGAATTAAACTGAATCGTTATCGGATTTATATTTTGAACTTAACTCAGAAGCTTAAGATTTAACGAAGAAAACGAAAGATTGCAGAGAGTAAGTGACCAGTGATTTCTTAAATTTTCAAAGAAAGCTAAGTATTCTTGTTTATTACTGTTATCAAAATAGTAATATTAAACCTTTGCCTTTATATCTTTATACAAACATCTCTATAGATATGTTTAATATTTTACGATACAAAATTTTCAAATATAGTTTAGAAATTTTCCTGCAAATTTTTTTTGTTAATTTGTTTTTCATTAACTTTTTAGTTAAAGTTTTTATAATATAATTTGGTCATTTATATGCACATTAGACTCACAAAAGGGTTTTATATAGTTTTTGTCGGGATTCAGTGGCGCCAAATATTGGGATTCAGTAGCGCCAAATATTTTAGCAATTTGGGATTCTAATGAATTTATGATATCGCATTAATCGCAAGTGCTTATTACATTTAATAATATAAGTATTAAAATTATTGTGGATGGAAAATTTGTATGATTTCATTTTGTATGATTTTATTTAAAAATTTATTAGAATACTTGTGGACGAATGCTAGGAACTCAACCTTCCAGAACTTTGATGTTAAAATACATTCTAAAGTCTTAGAGTCAAAGTTCCTGAAATTTTTTAATTTAGATCTTAGAATCTCATTATGACCTATACTGCTCTGCTGCTGATGTTGTTTGTTTCAAAAGCATAAATAAAATAAATAATTTATAAAAAAATAATTGATTTTTATTTTCTAAAAAAATGATAGAATCAATGAGTTTGAGAATATGCTAAACTGCATAAAAATGTTTTACAATACATAAAATGGACAAAATTTTGTAATATATTGAATATATTTTTTATATTTGGACAGCAATTGTGGACAGAATTACATTAATTGTATTACAAGTATAGCACAATCAGACAAAAGTTTTATGATTACTTGAGAGTAATTTGTGATATCATTATTCTAATGCATTCTAATGCATCGCAGCTTTTATTGTAATCGAGTTTATATTAATTATTGGTATGATTTGAATTAAGTTAAACCGATGTAATATGATTTGTGTGCCCTATTCTTTAAATAATTTTCAAAAAAAACTGTGATTGAAACAAATCACTCGAATTTCAACGCACGCGTTCAAATCATTGCATCAAAAATAGCCAGCGATTTTGAAATCGACTCATCCTTTAAAATATTTAACAATGTTAATTCGCTTTCTTTTTTAAATAAATAAATACAGTAAACCAGAAATAACTAGCAAGAAATTAAAGGTCAACAAAGTGGTATATAAATAAGCTTCTTATAAACTTATTTAAATTCATAGAAAGTTTTAGAAAATATTTCGTCCAGTATTCTACATCCAAGGATACCTTCTAAATCCCAAATAAATAGTCTTTCAGTTCCAAAAATGATAATTTTGTTACATTGTTAAGAAATTAAAGATATACCTAAATAGACATATATGTAGGGTATAAGAAATTTAATGAGTTTGATATTTTCTCTAATCTTAAAGCTATTTTGAATTCATAATACATTCCTAAAGTTCGAACAAACCGCTAGAGTATCTCTGATTTATTAGTTTAATTACAACTAAGTTTTAGTATTAACCTGTGAACACATTTGCATAAATTCATCAAATGTCACCACTCCGTCATTGTTTATATCCATTTTCTAATACATATAAAAATATATAACATATAATAAATCATTTTAACGTTTTATTAGAAGAGTTGGTTCTTATTCTCCATCAATTCCCGTCATTTATGACAGAAATTTATACTCCAATAAGCTTTTTTGGGTTTTATTTCGGGTTTGAGATTTATGGCACAACGGAATAATGTCATATGTCATGAATGAGCTGGTATTGCGAAATATAAAAATATTGGGAATAACAATAAACGGAAAAAATAATTAGATCAAAACGAAACATATTGATTTAAGGAATATTACGGATAAAAATAACAAAAACGCATTTCAATCGATAAGACAGATCTGTATGAATAATGCCTGAAATAAAATTGCTTTCGCAATAGAAGAAAATCAATAAAAAGCCTTTTAGCCTCTCTATTGTAGAAGATTATATAGAGTTACAGTAATAATAATATTGTGTTATGCCTCAAAAAACGTAAACATGTTTACGTTTTCTTTTTTATCTTGCATTTTATGATCAATTCCTTTGTTGAATGCTTTGTGGAATATATGATTTACTATTAAAAATAATAGTATAAAATGAAAGTTTTTATCATTTAGAATAAGATTGCTTATATAATAATTGTGAAACTTGAAGCTTAAGTTTGTTATTGTAAACTAATTTAATTCCTTATTTAATTTCTTAATTAACAAAAATAATTCCTTTAATATGTAAAATGTAAAGAATAAGTAAAATTAAGTGAAATTGTTTCGATATTCTGTGACTGCAGTGTTGCAACAACATATTCATTGACTAAAGTGGAATTATTATGGTGTTTACGTGATTTATTTAAGAGAAATAGTGAATTCAATCAAATTGGGATTAGATTTATATATAATATATAATGGGGTTATATATATTTAGATAATCACTTGTGAGATATGCCGGGTTTCTCGGTCGCATATTTTTGATTTGGTCAACTTTCATATTTTTGAATTTTTGGTGTACTGGTCATTATATAAAAGTTTAAGATCAATAAAAATTAAAATATGCGAGTTTTTAATTGATTAGATTTTCAGGGCACGAGTTAAAAGGAGCGCTCGTTGACCGACAATTCATTATAATTTTAGGGTCAAAAAATTTTAAGATTAACTAAAAATTTTATTTTCTAATAAAAATAATAATTAGTTCATTGGTGATACATTTGATACATTTAACCCTTCTATGCTATGAATGATGAGGCAAATAAACCCAATTTTATCCACTTAAACCAGCATGAGATGTTCTAAATTTAATCAAACAAATAAACAAAACATAAATTTATAATTAACCTGAAAAATGCGATCGACGTGATCACGAAGTGTTCGTTCATCAGTAGCCTGCGATGCACGTCTGCCTATGAGTGCGTACACGGCGTAAAGAATTTCACGCAACTCTTTTCTAGTTATAAAGCCGTCCTGATTAATGTCGTAGAGTCGAAAGGCCCACTTTAGCTTCTCTTGCTTCGAACCGTGACAGATAAGTGATAACCATTGCAGAAAATCCTATTTGATTATTTATTTAATGCACACTACAGTGCTATTTTAAATTGTTGTTACAAATTAAAATCACGCTTAAAAAAATATAAATAAAATAACGACTGCATGTTTATAGCAATTTGTTAAGAGTTTAAAATTCGCAGAATCGTTAAAAATGATACTGATTTTAAAGATAGCCATATTTAGCAGCGCTGATGGCATTTTATTAAGTTTCTAAAATATCGTAAAAGTAATACAAATTTGTGAATTTGAGTAATGCTTACTTTAAAACTGATTGCTTCATTTTTCTGATCGAATGTCTTGAAAACATAGTGAGCGTATAAACTAACGTCTAAAATAATTTAATATATTATTAATTTAAAAGCCTATAAACTATAATAAAAGTGTGTGTTAAATCAAAAGTTGTCTTTCTATGCTTATGTTAATAAATAGATCTACTCTTTCTCTACTTACAAATAAAATTACATTTAATTTAATTTAATTAATGAAACATATTCGAGTAATTTAAACATTTCTATTTTCTATTTTAACAAAGTTTGTACAAATTTGTGAATTAATCGAATCAAAAAACACAATCAACTTATTCTTTTAAAATCGCCAAATACTTGTGTTCTGCCTTTTAATTTACTTACTGCAAAAAATGAATGTCTCCAAAAACCCAATTCCATTTTATATGAAAATGTTTTGATAATATCTCGCAAAATTTAGTGATTATTAAAATTTTAAAATCAACACTTACTTCCAAAAGGAAAAAATCTGGCAAAAATATTCTTAAACGTATCCTCTTGTAAAAGACCTGTTGGACAATCCTATAAAACAGAATTATCATAAATATAAAGTATTTGCTAAAAAATCAATACATTATATGCACA
>JAQIVF010002203.1:0-11613 GCA_034698365.1 Steganacarus magnus | reverse complement strand
TATTGACCGTAATGTTGAGATCATCTGATAAAAGCTTTTATTGAAAACACTTTCGGAATGAATGCAATACTGATAACACCCGCAATTTTCACAGATCAGAACATCTCAGAAAATTAATCACAGTTACACTCACACTGATTTGTTAAACAGAATAATAATATGTTCGAAATTGATAAAGCGTTGATCGATTCGAAAAAAAAATAATAAGAAAACAAACCTTATTCCTATCGAAGATTTAGATAAATAGTTTTTTTAACAATTTCTAACATTTAATGCACCGACTATTGTTAAATCCCGAATATCTGTTTATAAAAATTACATTTCGGTTTTTTTTGTTTAATAAAACTTTCTCTCAAATCATTATTTTAGCGCAAAAATGATTTATATTCACTCTAACCGAGCTTTCAAATGAAAAATGTAGTTCCGGTTAAAACCGAAATTTCCGATCCGTAATGGTATCCCAGTAACTATAATTGTAAAAATATAATACCAATAATGGTTGCTATTATATATATATTAATCAAATACAATAAGCCTGTGTTTTATGTGGTATTTTAGGATTGCGCCCACTTTGTCAAAGGATAGAAGGATGGAGACACCTTTCATGTGCATTCTTAAAGTGAGGGAGGATAACCTAAATCTAAAATTAAATAATTATCGCAATAGTGAACAGTCTATTATCAAGTTTTTAATTAAACTAAATAACGGTACATAAATTTTTCATTACTTTTAAAATTCATTACAATAATATACACTTATACCACACACATTTTGATCCGCTTTTTTGCATTAAAAAGTTTAAAGACCTCTCAATGCTTCCCTCTTAAGTGTCTGCCGACATATTTTTTTAAACACCGATTATTAAGGTGAGTTATCGAATGGATTTATATTCAAATCGATGAATAAGAACTAAATAAATGTTGTTATAACAATCATATTACTTGTTATATTGTAATTTGCAAAGTAAGCTCTTTCCAAATGATGGTTCAAACTAATAGTTAAATCTCATGAACCTGTGAGCTACATTTACTTTCAAAATAATGAATGTGTTAATCCCACTCTAAAAATCGAAATTATAAAATTTTAGAGTTGTTTGTTTCATACTCTAAAAACTCTTTTAACATTTTGCACTATTGTTTAACAAACAGCTTGAAAACCTAAAATTTTTCACAAAATTTCACGGAACGAGAATAATAATCGTTTAGCCAAACGTAAGCCTCGAATAAATCAAACCTATAATATTTTTAATTCAAACCTTATTAATGTCAAAGTCAAGCAGGTGTTTCTATATAAACTAACATAAGTTAGATGTTTAATGAGATTGATAAATATTTTATGAACAATAGAGTTTCGTTTTTAGCTCACTATAGCGAAGAGAAGCCGAGCATAAGAATCATTTGAAGTGTCTGCTCGTCTGTATGTCCGTAACGCATTTAAACTACCGTATAGTAGAATTAAACTTTGATCTCGATATATACTTTAACTTAACCCTTGCGCTCAAGATTTGAAACAAGAAATTGAGCTCATTTATGAATGTTTCGTTCTTGTTTTTTTATTAAAAATAAATTTTGTGGTGAAAATTTGAAATTTGTTGAAACGACTAACGAGTAAGATTTTTTTTTTGCATAAATTTCAATACATTTATGGATAATCAAATAAGTTATAGAGTTCATCGAATAACAGAATTAAGCTAAAAATTAATTTTCATTTATCGACACGTCATGTTATTTGAATAATTTTAGTCTAAATTCGTATCTATGGTTTAAAATAATTTCAATCGTTCTCTAAAATTATACTGTAACTAAAAATGAAATTTGAAAAAAAATATTTTAAGAAATTTGAGAAAGAGTTGTTGAATTACTTTATTGAATAATTACCGTAATAAGTTATTACTAATAACTGATATAAGCTCTATCAGTGGAGTTTCGTAGAGTTATAAAGTTTGGTAGAGAAGCCGGCTTTTCTAAATATTTAAAACTATTTTTATTAGAAAGAGGGTTACGGTTAAAAAAATTATTAAGTTGTCGAACACTCATTTTAGCATAAACTTTTTAATTTGACGATTAGACTAATTTGTTATTTTGAAGTAATCAAATGGCATTTTATTTTGTTTTATTTTATATTTTTTAGTTTGATTTTTTGATAATACCATTTTTTATTTATAATCAAATTTTGTAAATACAGAGATAGAATGTGATAACATTAATGAAAATGTTGGCAACACATACACGCTGTATACACACGCATACCTGCACACCACACCACTCAACTCCACTCCATTCTGCTCCACTCCTCAAAATTCACGCTCACGAGTCAGAGTCAGAGCCAAAGTAGAGTCAGACAAGATTTGATTGACTGTGTGTACTGTTTGCGCTGTTTTTTGTTGGTACGCCTGCTAAACATCCACTGCATGTTCCATTTACGCTCAAACTCGCATAAAAGTTGTTTTAATACGCTATTTAAAAGTTTAAAACTTATTAGAAAATAAATAAAAAATTTTTAACTCGAAAACAGGTTAAATTAGAAATAGTCTATAATTATAACTTCTTTAAAAATAATTCAAACTTTTAAAACTTCACGCAAAAAATGAAACAAAAAAGTTTGCAATTAACCCATTCTTGATTTACGTTTTACGCCCTTTTAGCAGACTTAACAGAGTTTTGTGAGTTAAAAAAGTTTGTTTATTTCAATTTGATTTCACTGTACTGTGTTTGAGACGTGATGTTATGTTACATACAGTAAGTGAGGATACGATAAGTAGGGCTAAATTTGGCTCACTCTCTATCGCTGATGAGATGGCATTGTTTTGGTTGTCTGCCAATTGTTGTGCAGCTCACTGGTGAGCCAAAGAAGCCATTTTGACATTTTTGTTATTTTTGTTATTAGGAAGTGTTGTATTACTTGTCTCAGCAGTTCTCACACACTGTTTTGTTGTTGTTATCGCCTGTAGTGTTGTGAGTGTGTGTCCAATATGTAAAACTCGTATATAAAACTTTTTTTATATACAAATAATACTGTTATTAGTGCTGTATAACAGTTACGCGTTTAATTTAATTGTTTCATTAGATTAGTGTTATGTCTAAATGTCTGGATAACGGTTCAGACGCGAACAAAATTGCTTTTCAAAGTATTATTTGCTGCCATATCAGTGTACATCAAAGTGTGCATCAATTATATCAAACATATCTAATGTGGTGTGTGATGTGTGGTGCAACACATTCCACGAATAACTAACATGTAATCATGACTACACTGAGAGCCGATTGTTTCAAGTTTTCGCCAAACATTTTTATTCAAACCAAATGTCAGAACTGTTTCCGTACTAAAGAAGTGCATTCCGCGGATGCACTCGACAATTGTAAGGTATGTATCTATTACAGTATATTACAGTATATTAACAGTTATATCACTTGACTAAATAAAACTTAACCAAATTTAACGAAATCAATTAATTTAACAATTTTTGAGTAAAAATCACGATAATTATTGCCTATTTTCAAAATTACTGAATAATAATTAGTTGCGACGAAACTAATCATTAATTTAAATAGTTATAAATAATGCGATAATGCACGTTAAAATTTAGATGAAAATATAAAAAAAATAAAATGAATTAAATTAAATCATTGACATATTAGGTGACCAGAAAGGTGTTAAAATGCGGGTATTTATTTGTTGCGCCCGATTGGGACTTTTCGTTATATATCAACAGAAGTAAGGTATAAACACAGCACACATACTTTAATTACATGCTATTTTGATAGTAATTAATAGTTGGCACTGATATAGAGATGGCAACGTCGATGGTTTGTGCTCTACGATGACGGAGAATTGACATATTCAGTCGATGAATATCCGGATACAATTCCACAGGCGGTTATTGATATGAACAAAATTTTAGAAGTTAGTGATGCCGAAGACATTACCGGAAATCAGTACTCGATCGCAATTACTGCGAACGAAAAGGTTCACTTCGTTAAAGGAACGTCGAAAGAAGAAAAGAAATGGTATCTATTTATATCTATTATTTTGCATAATATTTATCTGTATATTAACGAGTGTCTGTACGATCTCTTCCCATACACCAGTGACTATCGTTCGCAGTTTATTGACCCACAAAATTCTATCATGCATACTATCGGTTATAACTACCGTATAAATAAGTTATCTATATTTAAATTTAATGTTTATTATTGACTGCTGCCAAAAAATCAATACAATGAGATAGTTTTTCGTGTTAAACTTCTAGCAATAATATGTTTCATTAATGAAAAAATGGCGTACAGTTAACATACCGCACATTATTTCACAACAATTAATATTTATTCTCATTTAAAATGACAACTTTTATCGCATAATCTGCAACTTAATTGCATAAATTCTAGATTAACAATTAACTCGTTGTTGTTTGCTTATGCGCTATCGTACAATGTTCTCACTTGTGAACCCAACCGCACAATTGATTGGTGAAACTCACTCACAAGTGATATTGTTTTAAATTTTAATGATGGGCAACTTTTTTTGAGAATTTGTGTTGAGTGGGTGTGCAGCTAAATCCACTCCTTTGTGACTATCAGTTTAGACTATTAATGTTTCGTTTATTTCATTACTGCATGTTTTTAATTGTGGATATTTTTTCAAAATTTAATTTGAACTCTTTTTAAAAATATTAATCCGTTTTATACGTTTAATGACCTGCTCACCAGTTTTAAACACATTTTTAATTTACAACTAGTCTGATGCTAAAATAAAAATGCAAACATAAATTTCTATCGCTATAAAGAAGACGTTCGGTAACTTATACAATGTTTTTTCCCTTCATTTACTACTTATCGATAGGTTTTGCCCTTTGCCTTGAATCAGAGAGTTGGGGGCATTGAGGGAGTTTAACACCTATTTAACTCTTACAGTCAATGATTCTAAACTTTCTGTTCTTACGACGCTAACCCGTAAGTTAAAATTGCTTTTCAAAATTTTATAGCTTACTTTGAAAAGCTCATGAATTTGACATCACCTCCCGTTTGTCTTTCCATATAGTCTAAAATTAAACTTTATATGTAAACTATATAATTAATTCTAACATAATCAATAAGCTTAAGGGTTAGGGTAAGAGTTATTAATTCATTTTTTCAATATTTATTATATAATTTAAATTTTTTAAATTATTTAAATTCGAGAAAACGTTCGTATATTTTAGTAAAAAATAAATAACTATCACTATTATCACTATTAATATATAAAATATCAGAGTTAACACAGTTGTTTTAAAATGCCACGATTATTTCCGGTAATCATCACTACTATTTCAGTAAATACTTCCGAAAGTTTTTTTGTTAAAATTTATCGAGCATTTTTGATTGAAATTTTACGAAATAAAGCACACAATATTTGGCGAATGTGCACATAAATTCGTTTTTCTTAGATATAAGTTCACAAAAAAACTTGTATTTACAAAATTTTCAGGTCTATGCTCATGATCGGTGCACATAATTGTGTTTTCCTTAAATATAAGTTCATAAAAAACTTGTATTTACAAAATTTTGAGGTCTCTGGCCATTAGAGAAGATCGTTTTCCCTCAATCTTTTCCCTCCGAATGTGTTAACTTTTCTACAGTGTATGATCATATCTAGAGTACAGTATATGCGTATAATAAGGTAGAGAGAGAATCACTAAAGTGGGGGAAAAGCTCTGATGGCACAGACAAATACGTGTGCTAAACTAAACAAATGGCAGTTGCACTTAACTGAAGGGTCAAATGTGCCAATGATGTGCCAATGACTTTCAACGTAATCACTAACATATTTCCTGCTTATTAACGCGCAAACTTTGAAAAATATTTCCAATAACTTCTAATTTGACTATTATTGTACTTTTGTTATGCTAAACAAAATTTTCTTAAAGATTAATTATGTAATACTGTAATTAATTAAATTTAATTCATTATGTACCACACTTACAATTATTTATACAATATTGAATAATGAGTGGTACAAAAATTTGATACCAAAAATTAAAAATTTCGATAACTTTTTGCGTCTACCAGTTTTGAACTGAACATAATTCAAATTAAGGCTAATAGAAAATGATAATATAAATTATAATAAATGTTTTCGAAATCAAAATTTCTAGAGATAAAAACTTATTTGATTTCATGCTTTGTTTCTTAAATTTTCTTTTGGGTTTGTAGCTGTGTCGGTAAATTTACTGTTAACCGGTTTCCCAAATGAATATCCGGCGAATTACTTGTTTAAACAGAAATCTCAAAGATAAAAAGTAAGAAATAATAATTTTTTACACAAAATTTAGTTTATATGTCTGATCAGTTATTTTTCGTTAATCAAATTATTGCTAATTTAAGGAAATTTTTTTAATTTTGGTTAAATGTTAAGTGAAAAACTCATTTTTAATTAGTTTTGATGCAACATTTATTATATTCTAAGTGAACCACTTTTCAAGCGATTACCATTTATCCAAAATACTCATATTATCGTTCATACAACTGCCATTTGTTCCCATGGTTCCCAGTGTGGTCCCGTTAAGAAAATGAATTTTTCCTTTTTTGAAACTAAATTTCTTAAATAAATTTTCATTTATTTATTACGAGATTCATTGCAAAGAGGGGATTAGTCGATTTAAAATGATCATTTCTTTATAAAATGAAGCAGCAGCAGAAGCAGCATATTTTAACCTTGAAATTTTTTATGTTAAGTAATTGTTGATTAGGAATGCTGGAAAAGATAACATAAAGGGAGCTAACAATGAAAATTTACCAAACATTATCTTTATTGATTAACCATTATAGTAAATAATGCTGTTTTTTCGATGAGATTTAAAATTAATGTAAACTACAATAACAGTATTATAATTTTCAGGTGGTTTGACGTTTTATCGCGATTTCCGAAATTTACTATTCGATCAAACAAACCAAATCGAAACACATCATTCTCTGTCGGAAAAATGTCGCCAAAGATTGATGAAGTGATTCGGGTATTTTTCATTTTAAAAATATATTAAAATCTTTTACTAATTCCAGTTTTAATTGAACTTAATTGTAGAATAATAAAAACAGTCGAAATGGTATTTACAAGAATTATGATTCTTCCAAAGAAATCAAGAATACTCATGATATTTATTGGAAAGATTACGAGAAGCACGCGTCAAACGACGACGTATTTCATACCACAGAATACAGAGCACCCAAAAAAGATGTAATTATTCAGCTAAAGCCAACAAATTCAACGGAAACAAATGCCTCATCATCACCAGTCAATAGCAATACATTAATACAAAAGTCAAATATAAAAGCCCCTATTATTCTAAACAAATGCAATATAAATGTAGATAACTGTGATAATAAAAAAATGAATACGAGTTGCGATGCCAGTCGTATGCGAACCTCTATCGCTGAGTTGGAGAGCATTAGTGTACAGGCATGTCAACTCACTAATGAACTCGTTTGCTGCAGAAAGGAGTTAATTGAGCTCAGAAGAAAGATTAAGGACAAAGAAGAGAATATTATATTACCGCCAAATGATGTTATTAGTAACGAACAGTTTAATGTTGACTTGTTTAAGAAAAGAGAACTTTCTTGCGTTAGTAGTGAATCGATTGATAGCAATCATAGCAATTATAGCGATCATACTCAACCAAAACAGAGTAAACAAATTGAAATCGAAACGATTAGAAAATTGAAATTAGAACTTAAAGAAGCACAATCTAACTATGATTATCTTGAAATTGCTTACGAAAGACTAACCAAAAAAATTAGCGAAATGGAGAAAATGCACGAATCGGAGCTTAATCTTATGAACGATAGAGTAAATGACTTGACGTGTAAACTTATCTCGTCTGAACGTTTATTAAGGCTTGCAAAGCAAAAAATAGCCAAACATGAAGCGCGACAAGAGAGGAGAAGGAGTTCGTTAAAAGGCAAAAATTAATTTCTATTCTGTCACAATTTTATGTTACAAAAAAATTAAATTTATTGCATTAAATCAATTATTATTATTATTAAATACTTAAATTGTATGCTTTTATTTGTTTGTTTTACGGTTCAATTTAATTATGTACACAATCTAGTCATTAGTCATATTCATTTATTTTATAATTTGTTTTTTTAAATCAGACTATTTGTCAAATACAATTTACTTCTACATTTTATTCGAGAAAATTTTTTAATTGTATTACAATCTACTGTTTAAGTCTGTTCATTGACATTCAATTTTATTTAAAATTAATTTTTAATTGAAGGTTAGCCAGAAAGAGAAAAATAATTATTGACCAAATTAAAACGATTGTACATCCTTTGCATAATACGGTATTTATTATGTGCATTTACCAACGATTTATAGCTATCTTATTTGCTTTTTCCTAATAAATCTTTTCGTGAGTTCGGTTCACAATAAATAAACACTTTTATTACTTCAATATGAATGAGACAAAGGAAAACTATTAGTATGAATTAGAAACATAAAAAGCTTAATTGTTTGTTTTGTTTAAGTAACATTGGCATGAAAAATCCAAAGAGCGCATACTGGAGGGCATTTAGAACAGGCGTTCACTTGAAATACTCGGTGTGCTCGCTATTTATCAAAACTTATAAACTAAAAGTTTTGAATAGTTATAATTTTTGAACGCACAAAAGATAGCGCTGCAACGATTCACACTTTGATAATGAAATGAATACAAACGCACACCCATTTGATGCGCTTTTCGCTGCAGTGTCCAATCATATGGTAGAAAATATTTTATCTAATATTATGTCTATTGAATTGAAACCAATACTGATTTGGTGTTTTAAGCACTACTTTAAAAAGTTATGCATATAGTTATTACTATTAGCTAATTATAAGTATTAAATTCAAATACGGGTAAAATAAATTAGACGACATGTATGTTAATGAAACACAATATGATTATTAAAAGAATTCAATTGAGTAATAGTCTATAAAAACATTGATCTGTGAAGTATTAATATTCAACAAACACACGTGTCTTAAACTTTATTAGATTTGTTTATATATTGTTTTTATTTATAAAAGAGTTTAAAGTTTATATCTTTTTGTATAATAAAGTGAAAAGTAATGGCCAGAAAAAGTTTATTACTGACGTATGTTTTATGGCTATTTTTCGGGTTTACTGGTTTACATCACTTCTATTTGAATCGAGACAGACACGCATTTGTTATGTGGATGTCTGTTGGAGGATATTTTGGCTGCGGTTGGATCAGGGATTTATGGAATATACCGCGTTATGTGGCCGATGCCAACGACGATCCCAATTATTTGGCTAAATTGGCTGAGAAAATGAGGAAAAAAGCGAAACCAGATTCTGGTATAGTTCGACACATGGCAACCATAATAATTGCCGATATTTTAGGGTATTTGGTGATCGGTGCGATTCCTACCGAATTATTCGCACATACAGAAGAGCAGCCAAATTACATTTATATTAGTCTGTGCGCAATTTTAGCTCCACTTGCGGTTGCTATTGGTATGTGATTTGTTATTACTATTAACTTTATTAACTATTAAAGAACGTGCTATGAATTGCGCAATAGTTTTTGCATTAATTTTTCCTATTGATTAAATAATGATATCTAGTTTATTTTAGTGATTGAAAATAGAAGTAAAAAATGCATTCACAATTACAACCTCCAATCAGTTTCTGCAACAATAAATTACACTACAGTAAAATATACGATATTTAAAAGAGTAGGAAATTTTATCAGAATGTAACAGTTAGTTACTGTTAAATAATATTCTTACTCGACAATAGTTTGTGGCAGTTCTAAACTTAAAGTTTGAAACTAAGGCACTAGTCTTCAATGATTTCCAATTACACATTACTAAATGACGTATTGTGAGCGCGAAAAAATTAAATTAAAAAATATTTTTAAAATTTAATTAATATTCATGAACTAATATTTTCGACTCTAGAGTATAAGCTTACCATTACCCGTTCTATACGTTTCCAATACAAAGCATATCAAAGCATAGCTCAATAAAAAAATGTGTTATTGAGATACGATTTTAAACAATTAACCATAAATATGAGCTAAAACGCGAGAACTTCTATTAGGATTTATAAGCTTATATGAAAGTTTTTTGTAAATTGGATTCGGGTTAAACTATTTTTTAATAAAATAAACAAAGTTTTGTGCATCGCAACTGATAGCATCAGACACATAATTCGCACATTGAATTGAGAGCCATTGCGAAACATGTATTGAACTAAACTTTAATTTATATTAAAGTACAACCACTGCCAAAGTATTTATTCAGTAAGAATAATTCTAATAAAAAGATTTTACTGGCAGTTTCGGCTCATTTATCATAAAATGACAGAATTAAACATTTTGTTAAAATTTAATATAAAATTCAGTCATTTTGGTTCAGTGATAGAGAAACACCAATAATTTTTAAATAAAATGGAATTAATTAAAGCTTAAAACTTTATGCATTGCAATATTTTAAAAATTAACTTAAATGAGTATATATTTAAACTACTCAAGTGACAAACTCCAATAGACATTCAAACCAATTCCATAATAAGTCTATTCGAAAATTTATTCCCAATTCCGCTCCAACAGTTATATATATAAAATATATCAAACATACTGTGAAATATCTTAATTTTGTCTCTGCATATCACACGCTCAAATTTTTATAAATTATGTAAATTTATATATATAAAGTATAGTTATATTCTATTTCTCTCCCATTTTAATCAACCAACTCCAATCTAACTAAATAGATGACTAATCTAACTAATATATAGATGAGCAAAAGTTAATCTTAGGACTTTTTGGGTTAGGACCTTTGGACTCAGGTCCTTTGAGGTTCAGGTTCGAGTCCAGGTTCGTGAAATTTTTAAAGGTTCAGGTCCTGGTTTTAATAATTTGAGTCCGATACTAATATGTTAGAGCCCGAGTTCCACAAAAGTAAGACTTAGGACCTTTTTAAAATTCTATTTGGGGTAAAGTTTAATTCTCAACTCAATTTCAAATATAAAATATTTTTTCAATACATCATTCTAATAGTATATGCACTTGAGATAATTTGAGACGAATTCGATTTGTTTTTAAAGTTAATTCTTGATATTTAAACCAATTAATATGTATATTTATGGTTAAAGAGAGTAAAAAAGAAGTCCCACCATTAAGGACCCGAACCTGGTCCGAGTCCTTAACAAAAACTGCTTAATAGGTCCCTAAACACATTTAGGGTCCCATACGCAGGTCCAGGTTTTGGCTAAGGCCTTATGGAACAGCCCCTGCTCATCTATACTCCAATCTAATTCAACTGCAATGAAAAATTTTTTCAATTTCACCCAAACTCCACTAAAATTTCTAAAAGTTATTCTAACTCTACTCCATTCTCAATCAAAATTTCAATAAAACTCCAACTTCAGTCACTTTTTTGTCAACTCCAATACCATTCCATTGAAGTAAGGATGGGCGCAGCGTAGTGACGTAATTTTACGTCACGTAATTTTCCGTAATTTTACAATATTTTACGCAGACAAGGTGTAAAAATCTTTTTTAAGCGTAAAAATCTCCGATAATTTTAACAAATTTTCATGTAAATCCAGTTAAAATTTAAACTTGGACA
>JAQIVF010002202.1:0-11614 GCA_034698365.1 Steganacarus magnus | reverse complement strand
CCAAAACTTCACTGCAATCTTCAATTCCACTAATTTTGATCATGAATTTAACAATAGTTAGTCGATAGACAATGTTTAGTGTGTTTTTTACATTCAAATGATTTATACACAAATGAATTAAATTACAACTTAATTTAATTTATTAATTTGGTTTTTTTATACAAATCTAGTTTAAGTCAAATTAATCAGTGATCTTCGTTCGTCATTTAGCGCAGCATTTTTTCGCATGTGATAAATCCGTAGCATTCTCTTCACTATTAGACCGAATTCTTCGACATCAACCGCGTAATCATCGATTTCGATGTAGTTATTAACGCGATAAGAGTTATAATCAGGCAAATAGGCTCGAATTTTTTCTGAATCGACCTGAAATGAACGAATTGATTAACTAATATAAGACATTATAGATTAGGTTAAGACAGATTAAGTTCACTCACTCGAGTGGAAATGAATACGTTATCAAAGTTAATGCCTCCCAACGCAAAACCACTGTCGTGCGTGTCTTTCATCTGTTCCGCTATTGATTGAGAAATTTGTAGCAAATGTGTTGGCTGTAGATCTTCGAAGATGCGAAGAAATTCGATGAGTGGTACGTAACCGGGAGGTGTCTTAATCTGTCTCATACTGGCTGTGCTAATACTATGATACTCCGTTATAGCTCTTCCCTGCGACGCTCGAGGAGCGAGAAATAACGCGCGAGACGTTATTGAGTCGCGTTTATTGATGTGATACGGTTTGAATTGTGCCAATGTGTAGATTATTGGATTTGTGGCCGAATTTAGTGGTATCACAAATACCGCAGTCCACGAATAAGCCGCTCCTGTCGTTCATTATAATATAAATTAGGAAAAATACTGATAATTTAGTTGAGTTATTTGCTAATATATATTAAATTTTTCAAGATTTTCTATTCAACATTAAGTAAGTTTTTGGGTAAAAGTTATAATCATTTTTGATTACCTGGAATTTTAAAGCCAGTAATAACCAAAAGTCCCATTGCAATGACTGGACACCAACACAAGCAGTTGGTTATTACTATTAAAGCCATTTGCCGGCCGACCTGTTGTTGCGAATATTTTTTACAATTTCATACAATCCTTTATACTCGTACTAATAAATTTCTTACCTGTGTTTCTCTAACTTGTCTGGCTTTTAGTCTATTCATTTTGCGTGCTGACAGTTGTATGGTTTTATACATATAACAGTAACAGCAAAATATGATCAAAAACGCGGTTAAATTGATGCACAGAAAAATAAAGACAGAGTATTCCCAACCGGAATGCTTGTGCGAAGTGATGTGCAGAGCAAGACAAACACCCGATCGCGAGTAATACTCGTCATTAAAATATGGAATCGGAAATAGTGGTAACGCTGCTAATAAGAACACAATAATCCAAGACGCGGCGATTATTCTACGCATTCAGTGATTATAAGCATTATTTTAAGCATTTAAATCACAATTTTTATATGTGAATTGATTTTTGCACTCACCTGTGCGTGAGTTTTAATGTAAATTTATGCAACGAAAATGGGAAACAGATGCATATAAGACGATCGATGGCAATGAACACTAAGGTCGCAACCGATACTTCAGACGATATGGTTGAGCAAAATCCGCAAAACTTGCACAATACGCTGTTTACCCAATAATCGGCGTTTTCTATATAATGACCTCTTAAAGATTATAAGAATTGATTATTTTGTTTATTATTAATTATAATTATTATGAAAGCTTACCTGTAATGAACGTCTACTGATGCAATAATAATCAGATAAACTCCCATAAGAAAATCGGCGCATCCCAGAGATAGTATTAGCGTAGAACTCACTGGATTGATATATCGCGTCCGAAACCGCCACACAATCACTGACGCGTTACCGATGAGCGCCACAATTCCCAAAACCCACAAAACTCCGCGTTGAACTATATTCGACATTAAATCCTCGCACGAAGATATTTCGTCGGGCGGTGGCCAACATCTATCATCAAAAAATTGTTGATTCTGCGTGAGATTATACTATTCTTTAAAAAAATAACACAAACTAACCTTTCGAAAGGCACGAGTTTAATATTAGCGGCTAAACAGCAAAATTTAAAGCTATCGGTGTATAACGTTCGCAACGCTTTTAATCCATTAAACATATCAGCCGGAAATTGAACGATTTCGTTGCCCCTGATGTCCATACTCACCAGTGAAGTCATTTCTTTGAACGCTCCCTTTTCGATCGCACGCAAGTGATTGTTTTGGAAGGTCAACACCTGCAGTGATGAGCGTTCGATCACGAAAACGTCTTGAGGTAATATCTCGATATTTGTCGAAGAAATATTCAACTCTCTTAACGAAGAAAGACCGACAAAAGCTCGCGGCTCGATATATCGAAGATTAGGATTGTGATCCAATTGTAAATCTATTACTTTGGTGAGTCCGGCAAAAGCGCCAGATTCCAGTCTAATTAAGTTGTTAAACCTTAGGTCTAACTTGTAAAGATTTCTGAGCTGTAAAAATTTATGCAATTTGATCACTTCGATGCCATTTCTTTGCAGTATAAGTTCACCCATATCTCCAAAACCACTAAAATCTGCGAATTCCAGATCAGGACCCAATAAATTATTAGTGAGATCCAATTTTCGAGTCTCTCTTGGAATCTTTTCAATCGGAAGCCTAATAAGGCTCGCATTTTTGCAATTAATGTATAAACCAATGCTCGTGCAATTTTCTGGGCACTTTAAATCGCAGAGCCACTCGTCATCGCCGTGAGGACAGTGTCGAATACCATCGCAAAGCTGATGCTGTAAAACGCACGAACTATCATTGGCACACCTGTACTGTCCCGGACATCGGAATTCTGTGCACTCGATTTCATCTGAACCCCCAATACAATCCCATTTACCTGTGATTTTAAAAACAATAATATTTCAATCATTGATTAAGATATGATCCATAATCTAAAATCTGAAATTAGCGTCGAGCTAACCATTGCATATATAACGCGGTGGAATGCAATAGGAATTCGGACATTTCACGTAATCTGCGGGACACTGATACGACTCACAGTCCCGAAGATGAGACACGTCTCTGCAACCAATTTGGTAACTAAACTGATCGAATTCGTAAATACAGCGATACTTCGCTTCGATGATATGCCCGGATTGGCACTTAAAATCGGGCTTATCGTACAGCGAAACGGGACACTTATTGAATTCTTCGTCTTCGCTTATGTTTCCCTCGCACTCGAGTGGTCCAACAAAAAAATAACCCGAATTTCCGCTTTCGTATGTTTCGCCAAACATTAACGCAGTTACCGGAAGTTTATCTTTGTCTTGAATATAATTCGATTCGTTTATTGAGAACTTTATCTCGAGTTCGCACGTAGTGTTACATTCCACTATATCTTGAGTGCAGTTCGAATAAAAGCCACATTTCCTAAATATCATCTCTTCCCAAATATTTTGTCGAATGCCTAAAATAAAATGAGATAATTTTTTAGAAAAATTTAAAAAATAATAAAGATATTAAGCCAATCAAAATAAAAATAAACTTTCTAACAATTTTGACATGAATGCTAACCTTGTCTCGACACCCACCACGACATTGGTTTCGTCGATACATTCCGTCGAACATCAAAATCCAGATCAATGTACTGCCAACTAATTAACTGTCGACACGAGTGCGAGCTATTGATGAGGTTGACTATAGGTTCCAAACTATATTGATAAGTGATAGTCCTTGAGTACATGGTTGAGCCTACAATATCACTGCTCACATAAAGTTTACTTTCAGTGTCGTGATGCACAATAGTTCGCGCGATTCCGTTCACAAATATGCATTCAATTGTCATACCAATCGATGATTCGCCTCCAGGCTGAATAAAATACGTGCCATTCGTTGAAATAGCATCGTGAATATACAAGTCCTACAAACAAAACAATTTTATCATAACTTTATTATTCTAATGTATAGTGAATTACCTGACAAGTTCTGCGAATAGTTTTAATACAAGCGCTTCGTTCATATCTTTCCCACACTTTCTCCACCTGTTCACTGATCACTTTTGAATTCCATTTTTGTTTACCAGATATTGAATTCCAGTTATGTTTGGCGGACAATATCGATGTTTCGGTGAACGGTTTTTTATCGATCAACACGTGTTTCTGGCACTTGCTTTCCTGTTCGTCTTCAGAGAACTTTCCAGGACAGTCGATGTGTCGATCGCAGAGCGCATACAATGGAATACAGTTACCATAATAGCATTGAAACGTGGAATTGATATTACAATGACCGCCAGTATAGCACGTGATTCCTTCGTCACTTTGATCCTTACAATCGTAGAGAAGATCGCATCGTTTGGTGAGCGAAATGCACTGCTGGTTATTGCACTCGAACTCCGATAACTTGCACTGACGTCGATCGCAATTCTTCTCTTCGCTGCCATCGCCACAATTGTCTATAAAGTCGCAATACTGTTACAAACAGCACACTATATGTTAAATGAATATATGACACTTGCTTCTAATAAAACATTACCATTCCTATCGAAATGCATCGACCGTTTTCGCATCTGTACTGAGATTCGAGGCATGTGTTGAAAGAGTTCGGACATCCGACTGTTTCGTCGCTGTTGTCTCTATTCAAATGTATGAAATGATTGATATTATAAGTTACATATTATTAACACTGAAATTAATAAATGCCTGCAATCAGTTAATCCATCGCATCGAAACAAGTTTGATATAATTTCTAAATTTTCGCACACAAAGTATCGTTCGTCGACGAAAGGTATGTGACGAAAGTTTTCCTCTTCCTCTTCGTTAACGCCAATGTAATTCTCTTTATAAAGCGGTTGCTTTGGTTTGTGCTGATGTGAAGATTCGCTGGAAATCATTTTACAAATAAAACCATTGATTAAATCTGAAAAAGTAGTGGCGGTATTGTTCTTTAAGCTACTTTGAGGTAAAGTAAATCTGCCTAAAGAGCAGGGAATATCGTGCCAATTGGCTGTTGTATGACTCGAATCAATTTTAATGACAGTGCAATCCTCGTAAGCGCCGCCATCGGGTTGTGGTGTGACAACATCGCCATTACCGCGCGACCAATCAGTATAACTCATTGGATTGCCATCACTCCAATTATAAAATCCTTCCCTATTCGTGTCAATTAATCCGATATAAATACTTTGATGCGGTTTAACTTTCCATCGATTTATCAATAAATAGTGAATGACATGCATCTCATGCTGATCAACAATACTGACAAGATGTCCATCACGACCCTTACCTTCTTGAGCGCATCTCTCTTCTGACTGATACCTATCAGATTAAATTACTTTAGATACTCTTAATAACATAAACCAAAGTTACCATTGAAGTGACTCTTTCTCAAAAAATGCGTTATAGCAATGTCCGCGAAAGTACGACCAATTTTCAGGACACGCTCCCATTGGGGTCACCATAAGCGCTGACAATTGTGGTTTTAGCTCGAATTGCTGAGAATGATACGTGAAACTAAACCCACGCCCGGATAGTGTGGAATCGGTGTTAAACTCTATGAGCAATTGATTCCATTTCGACAGAATATGTTTGGGTGGCTTTCGAGAATTACAGTAACGGCCGATCAAAGTGTTAGTGGCGTAATCGGTGAACGACACGTGATCGAACGTGCATTCACTCGAGCTTGAGCTCAACTTGCTATCTGGTACATCGAAATCATCAACAGTTAAGTTGACGTAGAATTCTTGCGGCGATGTTATCAACCACTGGCACCGATGATTGTTTAAATAATTTAATGGATAGTTGATTGATAAAATTCGACCGCAGTTTGTGTCGCATTTGTAGATTTCGCCGCACACTGAGTCTCCGATTCCACAACCTGGACATTGCGATTCTTTGAATGTCGAGTAAAAGCCTTGATATCTGTTCGATGAATTGGTAGAATTGAAACATGTCTGCAAATGCATACTTATAGCACCCTTCGATATTATCTTCTTCGGGTACAGTCTTTGCTGCAGTTGTTTCGATGATGACTGAGTATTTGTTGTCTTTTCCGAAACGATCACAGTTTTTTGTGGATGATATATGGTTAATGAATCGTGACATCTGTATATGGCATGCAATTTTATTATCAATTTTATGAATTTTCTTTTTTAAGGGTTATTAGTGTCTGTTGAAAAACTTGTGTTAATTTTATCTTTCCATGTTTTAAAGTTTGACATTTCATTTTTTGAGATTATTAGGAATTATCGTGTGTCTGATAAACTCAATTACATTTAATTAGTGCTGATGTTATTTATTTTTAAAATACGGTAATGTGAAAAGTTTATATTCAAATCTCTTAATCATTTGTTGATTAATCTTTTAGCCCTAAATTTTTTGCGTTTCTGTTTTAAATCAACAAAATAAAAGCACTATCGTGTTCTAATATCAAGTAATTATTGATTGACAAGGTCACCATTTATTTTGGATCAACATATCGATTCTCAATAACTTTTCGTGAGAACTCAATTTATAACATAAATTCAAAGGATTTTAAAAATTTGTTAAACGTTAGAAAAAATTTAAACATTTTTATATTATATATTATTATTAAATTGTGAATCTCAAGATTACAATAAAGGTTACCTAACATTTTTGTACGTAAATCTAATATTTCTATAAATGAATGTGTATGTAATCATTTGCATATGTTTTATCAATATAAGAGTGTTAACACTTTCTTCAATCAGAACAGCGCGTCATATTCTAATCCTTTTCGTTAACGTGATATACAAAACCAAATTTTCGATAGATATTGACTATTAATATTAGATTTAATCGTAATAACTCATGACATAAATTATATGAAAGGATTATTTTAATTGATGCTAATAATAGTATAACCATATAGATTATCTTTAGATTTTTTACGTGATTTTAGTAACATATTAAAAATTGAAATTACAATATCATGGAAAATTAATTAAATAACACTGAATAACAATGAAATAATTATTATAAGTATTACTAATCTTAATTAATAATAATAATTTAACGGAAGAATATTCTATCAAAGAATTTTATTTTATATAAGAGTAATTGAACGATTAAAAAAATTTTCAAATAACGTTAAAACATAAAAATATATTCTTATTTTATTATAAAAAAGTTTTTGAAAACAATTACCGGTAAATAAAAACAAATTGCGAAATTTGCCATTAAAATACAGTAATAATATTTTAAAACGACGAAGCGTTTGCAGAAAAAAATCAATTTTAAAATTATAGCTATAAATTTAATTTGCGAACATTTATCTAAATCTTTAGAGAAAAATTACCCGAATATATCTTGGATTTTAGTAATTGTTGTCAGAATAACAAAGTGAGCAAATTAGCAGTAACATAAAAGCATGCTTACCTTCCCGCACGTTTATCTCTGGTCGCTAAATCAAGAATTATAAAATCGAGCTCAATGTGTTTGGACTCCGCTGGAGTGATGTGCCACCAGCACGACATGTGTCGCGGATAATAGTGCGGAAAATTTGGTGAAGTTATTACGCCAGACGTGTTCGTCTGCCGAATAACGCATGAATCTATAAATACGGTAATTGATAAATCTATGAAACGTCACTATTTGGTAGAATCAAAAAATGAGAAGAGAGTAATGAAATTTTAAGAAAAATATTTCAAAAAATTAACTAAAATCAGAGATCAATATAAAAAATAATTTTTTAGAAAATACATAATAAATAGAGTGAATTAAATTTAGCCAGCATTACAGCATAACATATATGGAGTTCATATGTTAATAATGACTTACTTAATTGATCATCACTGCAACTCACTTCCAAATAAAGATTATAAAATAATAATAATAAATTAAAATAAAATAACGAATTAAGTTTCATTGCGACAAATTTCTTTTTGACAATACGCATAAATCTGAAGTATTAACTATTAATCACTTAAACACTTCACTCAATAATTACTGTCCACTATTATTGCTTTTCGTTAAATAGAAATCAAGTTTTGCGAGCGATAAACGCTTTAATCTAATCAGAAAGAGTCTCTCTAAGAAAAACATAGGGTTCAAAGATCTCGCTATAAGAAAGTGATAATTGAAGTATAATAATAAAAAAGAATAATTTGAAGCGCAGTGTTTATCATAAAATTGTGGTAATAATGTGCCGACAATTATACAGAGTATTATAATGAAATTTTTTCTTTTTAAAAAACACAATCACAGTAACTATGATTTATTGTAAACTATTTTAACTTGGAATATAAAATGCTTGAATAACTTATCACATTAATTAAACTAGAGACCCGTTTAATAGACTCTTAAACTCACCGGGATTTGATAAGAGTGGGAAATAATGTGTTGCATATTTTTTATTTAATCATTAATAAACCAAAGTAGTCTTAGAGAGGTTCTGTTGAATTTACTCCTACGAAGAAATTTTGTAAAATCAGACCGATCCTAGTTTTTTATAATTTTATGGACATATAAAATTGTAATTATAGCTTTTTTAAGTTTGGAAAAATGAAAATTGTTTAATATTTATGATGTTTGGACCCTTTAAATCAAAATCTGAAAACAGACTCAAGACTGACAGACTAATCTTGTACATTATTTAAACACTTCGTCGGTGTTGAAAGTTCGGTATTGCATATAAATCTACGTATTTATCTCTATATCTTCGATAAATGCAAGACTGTTTAATATACTCTGAGTTCATGATATTTGAAATATACTTTTTAAAAATATAATAAATAATTACATTTCAAAGTAACACTTTTTAAATTTAATCAAAATAAGTGCTAGAATACGACACGGAAATCTCTGACATTGAAATGTCTTTAAAAGATACTATTGTTGAGTTAACACACTTTTTCCAAAAAAAAACAATTTGTAGATTTACAGCTCTTCCGCGAGTACTCATTTATATTTTGATATATAAGGCATACTTATGAATTGCGAATAATATTTAATTATTCAACTTGTAAAATGTTTAGTTTTACTTTATATCGTTTTACGATTATTGTTGCAGTGTTTTGCATTGTAAACTTGATATTTATTAAAGTATTTTTTTAAAAAATAGTTCACCTATTGTTGTCGCGAGATTGTCACGAAATAATAGCACTCTTACATATTTAAAATAGCAATATTTAAAATTTTACAGTTTTTTGATTTATTAACATATTAAAACCAAGATACCATTATAATGAAAGCAAAGATATTTATTCAAAAGTATTGCATAATTATTATTTTATTCTTAATCATCCCACCGATCAAACTAATTAATTGTAAATTTTATTCTGCATTTAATATCGGACACAAAAATTATTTTTCTACTAAAGAAAATGATTTGATAACGTATTGGACAGTAACTCAAAATAATATCTGCGTTAAAGATGCAAATCTAACACATATGATATCAGAATCTTTTAAATGTAAAAATATTGGTTTAGCAACATTAATACAATTAGTGACATTTATTTTATATATATTTTAGTTATTTCTCCTGTAAATGGTTTTCGGTTCACCGAAATTCCCGAATGTATTGACCACACCGAAACGTGTAGGCGGAGTAATCACTCGTTCACTGGTATTGACAAGTGTGATAAAAATATTAACTATTGTCGCAACGAAAGCAAATTTCAAGATTTAGTTGTATTTATCGGTCGCAGTTCACCGGACATACAATTGTATAAGGCTTTCAGATTTAATCAGAATGCAGACGAAATAGAATCAATTAGTGATGGAAACGATATGCCTTTTAATTTTCCGGTCAGCGATAATTTGGCACATTTGCAAAGTTTTTGGCCAAAAGACTTAGAAAATGTTGACGCATCTGTAGTGGCATCTTTTTTTGATCAAATAAAACATGAAATGGTATTAAACAAAAAATAGTTATCGCTTAAGAATTAAATGTTTGTAATTTATTTTATTTCCTCAGGTTTTTATAATAAAAAAGGAGGAAAAATATTCGATATACTATCAGAGATTAGTTAATCATAGATGGTTTGATAGCTACGAAATAATACCGATCGAAAACAATGAGCTCAAAGATATTTGCGGTATGTTTAAAAGAGATGATAAAATTTACTTGATGTCACAAATAAATCACAATCAACTGTATGAGTATCAACATTTTGGTCACTGGGGTCGACAACGTAGAGTTGTTAGTGTAGTAAGTTTTCGCCCATTAGTATTCAATTTATTAAATCAGTATTCGAGAGTATATATAGTATATTTATTAATTTTTGTTTAGAAAAGAAAAGCTGAAGATTGGTTTGTTGGATGTAAAGCAGCTAAAGCTAAATGCGATATAATAGTCTTTATTAGTTTTATATTAATTTTTATTACTTTTTATTAAATATTTCAAATTTTTTATTTTAAGAAATTCTATTATGCGTGTATTAAATCATAACATTTAAATTGACAAATTTTAATTCTGTAATTATTTTTATATATTTAAAATTTATAAACTTTTTCTTTATTGATATAATTGATTGATAAATTTATAATGAATAAAATTTATGGTTTGTTTAAGTATTATATTATTGTAAATAGTGGCCTTTTTAAATATAATTAGTGGCCTTATGGTCTTAATAAGCTTTTTAAATTTTTACACTACTAAGTTGTACTGTTTTCTTCGGATTTACATAAGTAAAGACGTTGAATGTTTACGAAAGCGAGAGACAGCTAATCGATCGAATCGAACTATGGCCCATAAAATGCATTTTTGAAAATTTTTGAAAAGATTTTAGATTTAAAAAAATATCAGAGGTTTTCTCCTAATTTGGACGAGTTCTTGAAGGTTATGTTAATTGAATGACATATAAGAGCGTCAATGAGGACATATCCAAACAAGCAGCAGCTCTGGACTATATCTGCTTTAATCGCACAAACCAAGCATTTCTTTTACTTCGTAAAAAAGAGACTGTATTATATTTTCTATTAGTTATCTTAAAATATTAATTCCTAATTTAATGTTTTTAATTTTTAATTATATTATAATTTCTTAATAGATTTAAAAAGAATTTTATTAATATACTATTAGAAGAAAAAAGATTAAGAATTTTAAAAACACTATCTGTTTATTTAATTAAAATTAAGGTCAAAATATGATTTTGAATAACAATTAATAAATAGAATAACTATATTTACAGTATTGTTTAAACTCTATAAACATAAACAATAAAAGTTCAATATTTCAATGTAATGTAACAAATAATTTTATGATGGAGTCTTAAATATTTACTAACCAGTTATATTTCTAACAAATGATGCCAATATTTTTAAAAATCGGTAGCCACTAGAAAACTGTTAAACAAAAGAAACTGTCGCGAGTTTTAAAAATTTTCTGAAATCATTCACTGGATTAAATAGCTTAGAATGATCTGATAACTATACAATTATTATTCATGTTTTTTATTTATTCATATCACTAAAAAATTTTATTAAGAAACCTCTTCTAAAAAGTGACGTTTTCTATCCAGAAGGGCACAAATTTTGCATTTCCTTTTAAGTTTAAAGATTTGTCTGTTTACTATTTCTAAAGAATGGTATGGTTATTAAAGTTGTCTAAAAATAATATGTAATTTACATTGAACTACGTAAACACAATTACCAATTAAA
>JAQIVF010002201.1:0-11614 GCA_034698365.1 Steganacarus magnus | reverse complement strand
TGAATAGTTTCCAGCAGTAGAATCCAACACTTTTCTCGCTTACTCTTTCCATAAATGTCAACAGCTATTATTAATTTAGATTTAATTAATTAATTAATTAATGCGGAACTGTATTGCGAAAAGCACTTATAATTTTCTACCTTTATTCTTACTTTAGCCTTACACCTGTGTTTAATGATACGCGAATTTAATCGCAGAATCATTTGATAAGATTTCGACATCTCGTAAGCCAACGAAGAAGCGGTTATCATAAAACCGATGAATACCGAACCCATTGATGCAGTGATATATATGAATACTATGCGACATATAACAGACATTTTACCGAATATTAGATTATACAGAATTAGGCAAATAATAGCCGTAAATAGTAAGTACAGCAGTGACGCAAATTTCGCCCAAAAGTTATCATTATATTCGATTATTTCGCTGAAAACTTCGTGAAAAGAGTTAATAATCGTATTGACAGATGATTCGTTTAGGGCTAGTTTTTTATCCGATATCCGAACAAACTTGCGACAAATCACTCGAAATTTGCGCTTCAAATACGCGCACATTAAATAGAAATAAGTAATTTGCCAGAAAATAACAGAACCCATATATGAGCCGTAATAACTGAATAGTAGACTCCACGGAATGGCGTATAACACCAACTGATTGTAAGTATAAACTAGAGATAAGGGAGTAAAGTGAGCGACAAAACATATTATCGGAACTAATTTGTTTGTATTGAACGCGACAAAGCTTATTGAAACGCGTGTAGTTTTTAAAAGTTGAAGAATAGTTTGCTGATCAGTGATTCCAACGGATTGAGGAGTAGTATATCCGGCCATCATTTCAAACACTTTCATATATAGTGCTGCCAAGTGGTCAGCTTTTTAGCTTACGGTCAGCTTTTCGGGTCAACATTTTTGTTAATGTCAGCTGCTGTCCGCTAAATATTATAAATTTTTCTAATTGAAAATGTTAAGTGTCAGCTTATGTTAGCCTGAAATCCCTGAAATTTTAGGGATTGTCAGCTAAAAGATTCATTGTCACTTGGCAGCACTATTCATATATGTCGGCCATATATTGTGAGCGTAATTCCAGTGATGAATCGCTTGTGTGATGAGTGCGAACATACACGCGAATACGAAATAAAAGTTTAGCTGATAGCGAACGTTTAGAAAATAACAAAAATCTCCAATTTTGACAAAGAATTCGGTGTCGTCTTCTTTGATGGTTAGCGAGATGTTTGCTCGAACCAGAATTATTATGACACTAATTAGCGGCAGAATTGGATGAATATAAATTGCACTTCGCTTAGCATTGCCAATAGTACACTGCCATAATCCTATCTCATAGAAATGATTGCCACAATTCGCAATAACCAAATGCGGTGGCAATGGCTTATTTGCGTCAAACACTGCAGACATTTTATTAAAAGACAGTAGTAAATTAAAAAACTTTCATGTTTCAAACCTAATTTTTCACACTTATTTTATAACCTGATTATTGAATTACTAAAAATGTAGGTATTTTTATTAAAATATAATTCAATAATATTTTTTTTGTACATTGCATTACAAAATTTTTTTTTGAAATTCATTTTATCAAATACGCGCGCATATATTAACTTATATCTTATTAATTTTATTGAATTTTTTAAGTTTTTAATTTATATTTTATTACGTTTAGCGAGGTTTGTTTAATCTAATATTATGTAAAATCAATTAATTAATTTTATTTTGCCTAAACATAAGTCATTAAACACAAAAGTGAAATAAAATTTACACGCGATAACCACTAATAAGTGTAGCATTCAATAACAATGAACATAATATATACTGTAATTCTTTATAATGCTTTATTGTATTATTTTATTTAATTACTAGGATTTTCCGGATCGCTTCGCTCACATTTATATAACTTTAAACCTATCAATACAAAATAAATCGGTGGTTCTGTATTATAACTGTACTAATGTTGAAACATAACGTGAAAGATTTAATATTCTAAGTTCCAACAATTAAATTTTAATTACACTTAGAAGTTCATGAACGCCTACGGAGCATTAACTTACCTAATAGTTTGCACGTGTATTTTACAACAATAGTGCAGTAATAATACAGAACGGCCAAAAAATAATTATTTTCCCAAAAACATATTTTATTAGTATTTCTTAAAAGTGTTTATAAGTGAAGTTTAATTTTTTTGCGCGTTAAAGTAATAAAAAAGTGTTTTGCATATTCATAATTTATAGATATTAAAAGTATCGTGTATTACAAAAGTCACTAACAATAGACCGAAGTGTTCGGCAAATGTGTAATTAAATACAATTGGAATTAAAAACTTGAAAACTAAACAATACTAATTAAAACAAAAGATAATATCAATAAAAGATACATCATAGATCGAATCTTTTAACGCCAACAAATAAAGATCAAAATTTCAAGTTAGTGCAGCTATTAACAACAAATAGTGCTAAAATAATTTTAGTAATCACCCAAATATGTAACTAATAAAGCAATTATTTTTTGTAATTTAACATTTAATTATCAATGACTCACGCATTTTATGATGAATGTGAATTAGTGCTCTTTTTGGTATGATATTTGTAATAAGAAATCAAGAAAAAGTAGAAAATTAATGCTGTTTTGAGTTAATTTTTTTAAATTTCTTACATGATAATTATAAAAAACAGTATTTAATAATATAAAATGAAAGGAATTAAAATTAATGAATTTTAGAACAAATTAAACTGTTTAAAGAAAAATTATTTTTTTTGTAATTTGTAATATTATAGCGACTTCAATATTTGAAATTTTCTTCTAGTTAATACTAATTAAAAAGTTATACAATTCTTTTATGTTTTTACTTTTTATTATTAACTTCCTATCCCTTAAGATGACAGCACATGAGGGGCGTTTTTTATACTTATCGCTTTGTACTAAATCGCTTATTAGATTATAAATAAATTGCTGATCATTGCACACTGTATTGACTCTAAAATAGAAGTAAATATTACAAGTATTGTTACTTTATGAAAAATATAGTTTAATTATAGCAAATAAACTCACTGATTTAAATTTAAATAGAATAATTCTTCAGCAAATACGCCTAAGCTGTACATATCACTAAAAGTACCATATCGTCCCAAAATAAAATCTGGAGCTTTGTAGGGGTGTGTACCAAAATTAAATTCGGGATAATAATTGTCATCTTCATATCGGATTGCTAGACCAAAATCACAAATTCGAATAAACGTTGAATTATCTTCTAAATTTATTAATATATTTCCCGGTGATAAATCTCTGTGAGTAATACCATTATCATGCAAGTGTTTTAATCCCTCAGCAATCTGAACAAATAACTGACTAGCGACCATATAAATATGATCACTTATACTATATGGAGCATCACTGATTTCATGTTTGTAATTGTTAAGGTTTTGAATTACTGTCTTCAATGACATTACACACATCTGCATTTGAATATGAAGTATTTCATTTAATTTTGCAGAGAGCAACCTATTTGTTTTTTTAAGTTTTACTGGATAGTCGTTGCGATCTGGAAGGTAATAGTTACTTTCAAACCAATGATCAAAGTATTTTACAACATATAGATTATTTTTAAACTCTTCTAAAAATCTAACTTCAATTAGTTTTTCCTCTCTTTCAGTTTTAAAAAGTGGCACTTTTTTTATTGCAAATTCTAAATTCTCAGTGTTAGTTGTTACTCGAAAAACACTTCCAAAACCCCCTTCTCCTAGTGAATTATGTTCTTTGAATAGTCGAAAATAATTACCATTTTTTTGTTGATTTTCCATCATTTAATACTTTTGTATAAATTGAGAAGTTTCAAAGTAGTTTAGTAATTTTTATTTTATTTTATTTATTTGACAAACAAAAAATATTCACTATATATTTTAATTATAATACTACGCAGTAATTTTTTATACACGTATACAATTTTTTATCAGTGCTTTTACATTGATAATAGGAATGTCAACATAAAAAAATATATATTCTTATCATAATAGTGTTTCTTTCATAAATTTATTTATTAAATTTCAAAAGTATTGCCACCGAATTAAATATGTTGTAATCAAATTTTAAAAATTAAGTGCAGTTGTTTAGTGTAATTTTTTAAATTCTTATTGGTTTTAATTATTTTTCAATTATATTAAATAACAAGCGTAATAATAATAAACTTATTTTATTTTTACATACTTTATTTTATACCTTTTATTTGTTGTGAAGTTGTGACGTAGTATACAGGATTTAGCTATTAAATACATAAAAATAAATTTTTACATCATACGCACTATTGAGATATACTGAAACATATTTTAGCCTCAGTGTTTTAATGCTATATTTTCAGCTATTTAATTATGTCTCTTTCAAATAAGTTTGATATATTTAGTTCATTTAATTCAGATATAAAAACTATAAAATTATTCTATATTCCTATTCCGCATAAAGTATTGTATGTGTTGAACGATGACAACGTCTATTATTTCATCAACCATAAAAATAAAAGGTTTTCACAAAAAATAAAAGAATTGTGCGATAAAAATGTTATCAAGTTTTCATCAAGTTTTACAAACTATATGGCGTTAACAGTGTACGGTGATATATACACATGGGGTGACAATGATTATGGTCAACTCGGAGATGGTACTTATACAGACTCTGATACACCTAAACTTATTGCCAACTTGAGTGAATATTTCATGTGTTGCAGTTTTTACCATTGTCTCCTTTTAACCAGAGATGGTAAAATTTTTTCCTTCGGTCGAAACAGTTGTGGCCAACTTGGTCTTAAAAGCACTGAAGATAGAAATTTTCCTCAGATTATTGATACATTATATGAATTCAATATGAAGCAAATATCCTGTGGTCTTAAACATTCTATTGCTCTTACAGAAAATGGTAATATTTTCTTATGGGAAGACAACAGTTACGGACAGTTGGGAGTTGAAAATAAAAGTTTACAAGTATGTCCATTAAAGTTAGATTTTGAGAACATCATAAAAATAGCATGTGGAAGATTTAATACTGTTTTGTTAAACAACCATGGAAATATTTTTATCTGCGGTGCCTTTTCTAATTCTAAGTCAGAGAATAAGTTTATTAAATTTACAAACGAAATGATCTTTAAAAAAATAGCAACTTCTTTATATTTTCATATAATTATTGCTCAAACCTCAAACATAAAATTCTTAATTTTAAGTGAAGAAAATAAAGAATTTAAATTTAAATTATCAGAGTACGAATCAATGAATGAGACATACAAAAAATATTCTAATCAAAATATAACTCTCAAAACTTATTTTCAATTTGGTGTGGTAGAGTTCGGAGAATTAACACAAAAAGACTTAGAAAAAATTAAAAATTAAAATGTTGAAAGTGATCCTGAATTATGGGATAGCTACTTGAAAAAATGTGCAAGTAAATATAAAAACGAATTTAACGAAATCTGCACTTATGGTAAGGGAGCGTCTTCCACTGTATTCAAATCAAAACTAAATGTTGATGATAAACATTATGCAATTAAAAAAGTTAGTGTAGAACAAGAAGTTAAAGTAAAATATCTAAACGATGTAAAGATGTTAGCTCAACTCAACCCACGTTATGTTGTTAAATATATTAATTCATGGGTTGAACTTAACTATTATATCAACTCATTTAAACCAGAGGAAAAACAATTTATTGATGAGTGTAGTCAACTAAATAATCCACGATTAAAATTTTTAGTCCATATACAGCTTGAATTATGTCCAATCAACTTATATTACATTATTAAGTTAATAAACAAAGAGTTCAAAACACAAAATGATGAATCTTTATATATGATGAGATATTTTATTGCAAGCGAATTATTTTTTGAGTTATTACAATGTTTGCTATATCTACACAATCATAATCCTTCAATAATTCATCGTGATTTAAAACCAGGAAAAATCTTACTAAATGATTTCAATACAAGATTTGTTAAATTATCAGGATTCTCTTATTCGACATTTCACAGATATTTTAATCAGAATCATTCAAGAAATATTGGAACAACTTCATTTAAGGCACCCGAAGTAGAAGAATCTACAACGTATACTACTAAAGCAGACATATATAGCTTAGGCAAGATTGCAATGAAATTATTTTGTTTTGATGATACGTAAGTATATTTTCAAATTATTTTATTATTAAGCAATTTAAATTTAGGAAAATTAAAGATATTGCTGCAGTTTTTTTAAAAAATATATTTTGATAAATTTAGTATTATACTTAAGAATGTTAAAATTTTAGTAACAACTTAATTAATATTAATCGTTTTTTAATAGTAACGCTGATCGGACATTTGAAATGACATCAAAATATAATTTTATGCAAGATGTAATTAAAAATATGACATTAAATAACAGCAATAATAGACCAAATTGTGAAAATATTTTAGAAAAAGAAAAAAAATGGCGTATAAGTAATGATCAAATTGAATTAAATAAACACATGATGGACATTTTAAATGATTCGAAAGTTTATTCGTTTGAAGAAAATTTTATTGAGTATTTCGTTCAAAAAAAATGTTCAAGTCGTAAAATTAATTTCAAGCTATTAATTAATAATATTTCCAATATTTCCAATCATCTTAATATGACGAAAATAATCAAGTTATTACCAGGATCATTCTTTTCCAGCTATTTTTTTGATATAAAACCACCATTTGAAGATTTGGTATGAAAATTTAATTAATTATTTTTTTGAGCAAAAATATAAGAGAAGAGCTTATTTTAACTAAGTATTTATTTTTCTAAAAAGGTCTTAAAATTTCTAAGTTTAGCAACGAAATATTTAGATATTATTGTTTCTTTGAACTTGAATTATAAAGTAAATGAAGAATTAGAAAAGTTTCAGATTTTTGTTTAATTTTTTCGCAATATTCAGATTAATAAATTTAAAATTTTGTATGTATAGATTCAAGAAAGTAACAAAATGAATTTTGTTAAATACTGCTTAAATACAAATGAAAGACAATTTATCAATTTTTTATTGCATTGCGGGGAATACAAAGCAGCGGAAATGATTAACCCAACAGTTATTGACATAACTGACGCTTCTAAACTTGATCCAAAAAAAGGGAGAAGCACAACTAATTGCCCATATATTATGTTGAATACAAAAGATGAAATGCTTATTGAGAAATCAAAGTATTATGAAACAGAAATTATGAGTGACTCGTATAATATGAAGAAATCGCCTCGTGGAATTTTTGTTATAATTAATAACTTTCTAACTTTTGGATCATTTAATGAGACCCAACGTTTTAGAAAAATATTTTATCAGTTACACTTTGATGTGATTATGTTTATGAACTTGACTGCTTTAGAAATTAAAGAAAAACTTAGTGAATTGTCAACAGATCCTTGTCTAGAAAGCCATGATGTCTTTGGATGTTTGATTATGTCGCAAGGAACCGATAATGGAGAAATTATTGGCTTCGATAAGGAAAAACTTGAAATAAGTGAAATGTGTCACTTATTCAATGATAAGAACTGCCCAAATTTGATAGGCAAACCAAGAATATTTGTGCTAAATATTACTCGCGGAGGTAACTTATTTCATATTTGCTTTTTTAATTTAATTAATTATTTTAGTTTAAATTTGTTATTAGATAAACTTTTAGCAAATATGTCAACAGAATCATTTCATAAAGAATCACAGTCTAAACATTCAAACTCCTATCGTATTGACAATCCTGATTTCATTATTATTTTTTCGACATTAAATAGTATATTTTTTATACGCTTTAATTATAACATATTTGAAACTTTATCCTATTTCTAATCTTCATAAAACTGATTATGAGCATTGTTTTCCTTTCTTGTAATTGAGCCATTATAACAATTCGATTTTTTTAAAAATTTTTTCTTACTCTTTAATAGAATATACGGCTTTAATTGATTTGGAAAATGGTACTAAATTTGGTTCGGTTTTATGTGATTCTTTAGTTGAAAGAGCTTGCAATAAAGATATTAACTCTATACTAACACATGTAAGTTTTGAGCATTTATACTTAGTATGAATCCTTTTTTAGAAAAAAATCCATTTTTTCTTATAGTGTTATAAAGTTTTACATAAATATCAACCATTTGAATGGACACAATCCTTAAGATTCGATCTATATTTTTATCCTCAGATTCCTTTCATCATGAATTTCGAAACACCGTCAGTTTGATAAAAAGAAAATATGTTTTTATACTATTAAATAGATAAAATGCAAATAATTAAATTTCCATGTTATTTTAGAAAAATATTCATTATCTTAAACTTAATTTATATAGTTATTATTATTATTGGTGAGCTCTAATCAATGCAATCTGTGCATCATTGATTGATATTATGAATTATCAAGTTAGCGCAACTATTTAACATAATATAGTGCTAATATAATTTTAGAATTTACAGAAAATATTTGATGCGACTATTAAAGCTAATAAGATTTATAATAAAATTTCAATTTAAAGTTATTTTATTATTAGTGTCTTCATTAATAATATAGTTTATCGTTTATAATATCGTTTCTAAGCGAGATATAATGCTTGTAAAACATGTTAAAGAAAATCGGTGGCTGTGTTAGAGCATAATAAACAAATGAGATCGGAAAACCTTCTTGTTTGCACACAAAAATAACTCCATAGACGATGTTAATCACAAACTGTATCATTTGCATAATAGTGATGTATCGCTTCCACCACAAGTATCACTGAAACCGATCGCCAAACATTGCCAAAGTGTAGTACGCGTACATCAGTGTGTGAATGAAAGTGTTAATGAGACCAAACAGAAGTAAAGCGTGCACTATCTGTATTCGGATAATCATGAAACCCCACAACGCGACCGCTGTGTGATGATAGCAGTGCAGAAATGTTACCTGTGATTGCTTTTTGCGCAAAACAAACACAAATGTCTCGCATAGTTCCATCAGTTTCATCAAATAGCAAAGATAGCAAATCTTAATTTCCCACAGGGTTTTCCGCGAAACATCGAGTTTAGAAGGCATCACGAAATCCCAGATACGTTTGCCGTATTCGAAATAGTATACAGCCATAGAAAAAAAGTACACATTAGCGGTCATCATAAAGATATTGTAGGTTAACATGACTTTCTTAAGCGAATATGGTTTACGGTTTCGCATAAATTCAACTAGAATTTTATTAACCAACAGCAGGTACAGTGCCATTAGTGATACCCATAACCATGGATTCATTCTTATTACTGGGAAATGTTTAGTTCGCGGATCCTGTTCGTCGTACCAGTACTGATACAAATAATACAGATAATTTGAGCCCATTATTTGATTTTAATAAATTTTCACTTCCTTTATATGATTAGAAAAATTTAAAAGTTAATAATAAAGACATTTTACAGTCAGTTTCTATTGTAAGCCATAGTGGTTCAGAACTTTTTTTCTAAATTGTTGGAACTTATTTTCTCTGTGCAACAAAACGAAGTCAAAAGTGTGTGGAATTTAGTTAAGAGTTTTGAATAAATTAATTTATATTTTACTTTTCTCTTACACTTACTTAATAATTTAGTTTTTTATGATAACACATAATTCACTGAGTTTACGAACAAAGCACATCTCACACAAGCACTAAAGGTTTTCGCGCATTTAGTTATTTTTTAGCACACTTTTTTGTGACTTCATTATGTACACTCTGCAAAAGTTTTAACAGAGCTATTAACTACAGATATAAAAAATCTAAATTCATTAAAAAATTCATTGCGATATTAAGTAAGAATAAGATTAAAATTAAACATAAAGACTAATCAGTATTTTTCATGTTAGTGCTCACGTAAGACAAACTTTAGTGCCAATGATTAAAATTAAAAATTTAGCAATGAATGCATTAAAGGCGTCACCAGATTCACGAACTGATTGTAACCAGATGTTGTCACAACATAAAAAATGGCGACTACAAAGCAAGCAATTATCTGCCGATAAACAATTTTACGATATAGTTTGTAAAACTCCGCAATCAAATTCTTTTGATGAAAATTTTATTGAGTAATTCATTCAAAATAAATTTAACATTAATAATACTATCACCGCATCAAACAAAACTGGCAGAAGCACGTGTACAATGATTTAATAGCTTTATTTTTTACAATATCTTTTATTAATAAATAGTTTGTTGAAGATATTAAAGTATTAATGTTAACGCATTAAACAAAAAACTCGTTTAAAATTAACGCTTTTCCAAAACATATGATTCAACACAAAATTCATAAAATTTCTTGTAATTTAATACTATTACTCTGTAAAATATTATTAAAAGAAGTTTCTGTAAAAATACATACATTATAAACCGCTATCGATTCAGGACCTGATAATTGATCGACGAATAATTTTTGAGCAGTCGATAAAATGAACCAGTGAATGGAAGAAATGTGGCACTAATTAATAATTTTTATTGTTTAAAATCATATTTATAATTTTTTAGCTATTAATTCTAAATCCTTCTTTAATTTATAAGTTTAAGCAAATTAAAAACATATACTGTAGTGCTAATATATTTTTTTACAGAAAATATTTTACGAGACTATTTAAAGCTAATATAGGATTTCTTCAATATATGACATTTAGTTATTTTATAATGATTTACGAATTTCATTAATAATGTATTTATTATTATTTATATTATTATTCTCAATTATATTTTTGTTCGAAATATGATTTAACGTAATACATATAAATGACGTAAAACATTTAGTGACTGAGTTTAACCATAATAAAACCCATAAAACCTAAAAATTGATAATATCAATCTTTTATCCGCCTTAAGTGAAAAACATATCAATGTCCAGAAAGTAAATTTAAGATTTAAATAAAATTAACGTACTGTGACTTAAAAAAGTTTAAAACAAATTGCAAGAAATTATTTTGTTTTTACTATACTTTATTTTTAACACTTCAATTATGTTAAGAGTGTTTCCACACGAACCGCGATCCCTTATTTTTTTTGTTAATATTCCTTTTGAGTTCACAAATAATTATTGAATGCTCGTTTCAATCATTCCACACAAACTCAGTTAATATATCTCACGGTTTCTATTAAAAGTGCGATAACAAACCGCCAAAAAAGTAATTTAATAGTGATATTATAATAACAGTACAGTTTTTCGGTTAAATTAATTCTGTATACAATTATTATTCTACAATTCTTTTAAAAAATTTTGTTTAAAAAAGTTTCTAAATCGCAAGTTATTGTGTATTTAAATTTTAACTCTTCAATTAGAGAAAGAGTGTTGTCGCACGAACCGCGTTCCCTTATCTCGTCTGATGTTAATTTTTGTATGAGTTCACAAATAACTCTTTGCTCCCCAAAATAATTTTCTATAAACTCATCGGTCAATCTAATGATAAAAATTTAATTTAGATTAAAATTTGTTTTCTTTCTATTAAATAAATTTTTAAAAATTAAGCAAAACTTACGGGTATATGCAAAACAGTTGCTCTGCGATAATTCCAACACTATATAAATCTGTT
This sequence comes from Steganacarus magnus, assembly GCA_034698365.1. Lineage (NCBI taxonomy): Eukaryota > Metazoa > Arthropoda > Arachnida > Sarcoptiformes > Steganacaridae > Steganacarus > Steganacarus magnus. Next base: position 85 of record JAQIVF010002201.1, on the reverse strand, counting down.
CCCGGTTTATAGCACCCATAAGAAAATTCTTCTGGTCTATAGATATGAGTTGCATATTTAAATTTTTTGTCGTACACACTGTCAC
>JAQIVF010002200.1:0-11614 GCA_034698365.1 Steganacarus magnus | reverse complement strand
AAATAATTAGGAAAAGAAAAAAGAAGAACCACCGCCAACAGAGGTTCCAACCAAAAAGAAAATATCAATTAAGAAAAAAGACGCAAATATAATAAGACGTCCATCGGAGACACCATCCGAAACACCGTCTGAGGCGCCATCAGAAGCTCCATCTGAGACACCTTCAGAACCCGTTAAAAAACGAATTTCAATCAAGAAAAAAGAGAGCAATTTTATTAGAGCGCCTTCTGAGACACCATCCGAGGCTCCATCGGAAGCTGCATCCGAAGCGCCATCAGAGACACCTTCAGAACCCGTTAAAAAGCGAATTTCTATTAAGAAAAAAGAGAGCAACTTTGTTCGTGCACCGTCTGAAACACCTTCGGAGACTCCGTCGGAAGTGCCATCAGAAGCACCATCTTCTAGGAAAGAATCGATTTCTTCTGTTAAGGAGTATCGAAAAGATTCATCGCCTGTAGACGAAGTCAAGAGGAAAGAGGAAAAACCAGTTGATAGAAAAAAGTTAGACGAGAAAAAGGTGTCTGAAAAGTTAATTGACGAGAAAAACGCTAAAATCGATAAAATCGAAACAAATAATTTAGAGGAACCTAAGAAACCGAAAAAATTATCGATTAAGAAAAAAGACGCTAATATTCTTGCGGATAAAAAACCGGACGAAAAGCTAATCGAAAACAAATTAAAAGACGAAAGAAAGGCATCGCTCACTAAACCGAGTGCAGTCGAAGAGCCAATCGAGACTAAACCGGAAGAGACTAAACGAAGAATCTCTATCAAGAAAAAAGAGAGTAAAGTAATCGAAGCGCCGCCAGAACAACAAGAAGAAGAAATGCCTTCAGAACGAAAGAAATTGGATGACAAACGAAAAGAGGCGCTGTCTGTGGAACAAACCGCGACACCAGCTAAGAAGACAGCGTCCATTAAAAAGAGAGAGATGGAAAAAGTGCCGTCCATTGAAGTGGAAGAGGTCGACAAACCGTCGCTCAAAGAAGGAAGAGGAGTGCCGGCGATACCTGTGGTGAAAGAGCCGACACCAGAACGTAAGAATTCGGTTGATGATAGTAGTGGTACCGGTAGTAGACGTGGTAGTTTAGTTATAGAACCAATTAGTCCCCGAGGATCTAGACGTCCATCAATAATTATAATTGCAGATGAGAAAGGAGTGGCCGTCGACGACACTGGTCAGACCAAGAAACTGCGTCCCGGAGAGATACTTGAGGTGAGGCGTGGCAGCAGACGCGGAAGTATCAGTCCCAGTCCCGGTACTCCCGGTACTCCCGAAATCGATATTTCTGACAAACCTTCGTCAGCATTGAAAGCACTCGGACCTTCTGGCACTGCACCCGTTATCACCGATTCTGTGGAGAATGTTAGCGCAGTGGATGGTAAAACTGCTACATTGCAATGTACAGTGGAAGGCAATCCTGTGCCACAATTCAAATTCTATAAAGACGGAACGGAAATCTTTGAGGGCGGAAGGTTCAAACTCGTTACTGACGGTGAAACTAATTGTATATACTTTTGCATACGAAGAGCGCAATCAAAAGATGAGGGTAAATATAAAGTGACGGCCTATAACAAACATGGAGAAGACTCGTGCATTATTAAAGTGTTCGTTAGTGGTATGTATCCGACATATATGTTGCAAATGTTGCAAATGTTGCATGTGTTACGCATCGGTTGCTTACACTTCCATCAATTTTGATTCATTTTACGTTAGATGCGAGTGGTATGGACTTTCGCGCTATGCTTAAGCAAAAACAATACGCCAAATGGGCGAGAGATAATCAAGACCCTGATTGGGGTAGTCTTAAGGCAACTGAGGACGAGAGACGAGCCTCACTTAAAGAAACAAAGGTAGTGTTTACTTACTTTCAGAGTTTTATTATTATTTTTAGTTATAAGTTATAGCAATTACTGATTAGTAAAACTTTATAATTAATGTATATTCCAAAACACTATCACAGCGGGGTTTAAATGCTTTCATTTGATACCATAACAGTAATCAATTTTACTTGAACTATATTTTCACACTTCGGGTGGGTTTAGATAAAGGTGTTCGTTCGCCTCCTGAGGTAATTCGATGCTTTACACCATTAATCTTTGTTCACTTTTCACAATAATTTATGTGATATTATTCATTGTTTGTGCGTGTATTTGTGTATTTATCGTAATAAACTTTTCATGTTTAACTTTATAGAAGTTTTAACAAATATTCCATTAAAACAAATAGTTGTTCATTAGAATTAATTAATTTAATTCATTTATTGATAATATAATATAATATAGACTAGATTAGCATAAGTAGTAATAATGATAACATTAGTTAATAACATATAGTTAATTAATCTAGCATTAGATTTCGCTGATTTAGTTAAAATTAGTTTGTGCTTTCTTTTTATTGTTTGGCCCTCTAATTGTGTTATTAATGGGCTCTCAACTACAAATCTCTGTTCACAAACTGTATTTATGTGACACTATAACTCACTTGTGACCATTTGTTGATTGATTGTTAAAAACCGTCAAAAGGATGAGGATTTATCACGTTTAATAAGAGCTCCGAGTCCTAACAGAAGGCTAACTCTTGCAGAGTTGATACCGGATTGGCCGACATTGCAAGCAGTGAAGAAGCGGCGACAGGTTTGATAACCGATGTCGATGTTGATAACCGTTGAACATGAGTCCCAATGCATTCTGTGATTGATTGGCTTTAGTATTCCAATGTTATGTAAATTCAATATCAATAACGTTACTATGCTTTATTCAACACTGTATTTGTATATAACTTACTGTATATGCTTTCGTATTCGTGTCTCATTATTCAGTATCATTCAAATATATTGGAAAGAAATTTATTTTTGATTGTTTAATGTTTTTTTTCTCTTTTTAAATATCTTCGTTTGTTTTATGTAATCCCTGGACATCTATTATGTAATCTTCTCTCTATCTTTTTTCGTAAATACATATTTCTTCACCAAACACTACTGAAAAAAGTTGCATGAAATATCGTAATTTATATTTTCAATAGAAAGTTATGGCGCACTGTTAGAAATTAGTTTATTAATACTTCAATTTACAGAAACCGGATATGTTTATGCCGCCACTACAAGACCAAAAAGTGAAAGAAGGCAAAGACAAGAAAGTGCGCTTCGAGTGCGTATTCTCGAAATCCGGTATTAAAGCCAAATGGTTTAGAGGCAGACAGGAAATATTTATGGGCAAAAAGTATCACATGACAAGTCAGGGAGATTTACACGTACTCGAAATCGACGCTCCGAGAGTTGAAGACGCCGGTCAATACAAGTGCCAGTGTCTGGACTCGCATTGCTCGGCGATGCTCGAAGTGGAACATCCGGATCCAGTGTACAAATTCACGCGACCGCTGCAGAAACGGTACGAGCAGTACAATGGCAGAGAAATTGCGCTCGAGTGCACTGTAAACCACTATAAAGCAACTGTTAAGTGGTTTAAGGGTGACCAGCAAATCGATCAAAGCGGTAAGTATTCCATAGAACAGGACACTTTCGGAAAGAAGATATTACGCATCCAGAGATGTACTAATGAAGATTCCGGCGAATATACGTGCAGAATCGCCAACACAGAGGAAGTGACCAAAACTAAGTTAACCACAAGCGATAAGATGTACCAATTCATGAAACCGCTCAAAAGTATTAAGACAATCGAAAACGACACCATCACCTTGGAGTGTGAGGTCGATGATTACGAGGCTCCGGTTCAGTGGTTCAAAGACGGCAAAGAAGTCACAATTGTGCCCAAGAAAATCGAAATCAGTGAGGATGGAAAGAGGAGGAGACTTATCATCAAAAAGGCTAAAGTGACCGATGAGGGAGAATATACGTGCACAACCAATGCCGATAAGACATCTGGCGAAGTGATTGTTGAACGTAAGTTAATCGTTTAAATTGGTTTAAATCCCTAACAATAAAATTATTGTTTCGATAAAGTTTGAAAAATATTAGTTAAATATTGCTTTAAATTTCAATATTCTTGTAAATAAAAAATCCGAATACTATTAATAATAGGAGTCATTTCCATAGAATTTGTATAATAAAATATTATTTTATCAAATAGCGTCAAATAAATGGCGAAAGAAATTGCAAGATAAAACAGTTCTGGAACGCGAAGAAATAGTTCTTGACGTTGAAATGCTAGAAAAGAAAGCACCGCTAAAGTGGTACAAAGATGGACAAGAACTTAAAAATAGCGACCGGTAAACGAATAAAGCCATAAATATTGATCAATTTTCCTAAATCATTGCGCATTACATTTTAACATTAGAATTAAAATCAAATACAACGAAGATGGCAGACAGCAATTGACTATCACTAACGCTACACTCGACGATGAGGGAGAATATTCGTGCTCCACTAAGGATATTAAGTCGAGCTGTAAAGTGACTGTTAAACAGGCAGAAACAAAACCATTGTTTCATTTGGACAAAACTGACTTTCAGGGCGACGCTGGCAAACAGCTTACTATCGAAATACCATATAAAAGTGAGTGAATATTATTGTGTTGTATTGACAATCTAATTGTAATTTGTTTTGGCTGTATAAACAGTTTCTGGTCAACGAACATCAGACGCTGTGCCAAAGTTAACTCGCAATGGTATACCAGTTCCGGCACGAGATGTCGAAATTACGGTGAAAGAGGACAAAATTCTTATTACGTTCAAAAAGCCTCAAAGAGACACATCTGGCAATTATGATTTCAGTTTGGAAAACTCTCAAGGAGTGGCAAAAACTCCGCTCAACGTAATGATAGTGGATGTGCCGCAACCACCGGAAGGTCCGCTCGAAGTTTATGACGTATTCAAAGACAGGTGCAAATTATCGTGGAAACCACCGAAAGATACGGGCGGTCTTCCGCTCTTGCATTACGTGGTGGAGAGGCAGGACTTGGCGGTTCGCGGCGGTTGGACCGAAGTGGGAACCACTCAAGACTGCAAAATTGATGTCAACGATTTGGTGCACAAAAAAGAGTACAAGTTTCGCGTTCGCGCTGTTAATAAAAAAGGTACGTCCGAACCACTAGTGGCGCCGAAGACAACGTTAGCTAAAGATCCATACGACGAACCATCGAAACCACTCGGTGTTGAAGTGACCGATTGGGACAAAGATCATGTCGATCTCAAATGGAAACCACCGGAAAAAGACGGCGGATCTCCGATTGAAAAATACATCGTTGAGTCGAAGGATAAATTTTCTTCGGATTGGGTTCCAGTGCTTGAAGTGCCCGGTAATCAATTGACCGGAAAAGTAATAGAAGTGAAGGAAAACATGTCTTACCAGTTTAGAGTTCGTGCGTCTAATAAGGCAGGACCGGGAGAACCCAGTGAACCGACCAAAGCTATTATATGTAAAGCGAGATTTGTTAAGCCTTACCTCATTGGCGACGATCTCAAGAACATTATCGTGAAAAAGGGTGCAATAATCAAATACGACATACAATTTGGTGGCGAACCTGCGCCCGAAGTCAAGTGGGAAATAAATGGCAAAGAAATTAAGCCATCGGGAAAAATATCCATTGAAAATACCGAGAAAACTACTTTACTTGTTATTAAGCAGTCTGTTAGAGCAGACTCTGGCAAATATCGTCTTAGTCTTAAAAACAGTACGGGTTCGTGCGAATCAACCGCAGATGTGGTGGTACTCGACAAACCAACGCCTCCACGCGGACCACTGGTAGTCGAAGAGGTGTTCGCGGAGAGCATCAAAATAAAATGGAAAAAACCGGAAGATCTCGGAGGATCCGAACTCAAAGGTTATTTGGTGGAAAAAATGGACACCGATAAGGGAATATGGGTTCCCGCAGGAGAAGTGGGTCCTAATGTTGAAAGCTTTAAATGCGAAGGCCTTACCAAAGGAAAGCGTTACAAATTCAGAGTGAAAGCTGTCAACAAAGAAGGAGAGTCTGATCCGTTAGAACTCGATCAGGCAGTTGTCGCCAAAAATCCGTACGACGAACCGAGCAGACCTGGAAAACCAGAAATTGTTGATTATGACAATACAAGAGTTGATCTCAAATGGAAAGCACCAGAAAAAGATGGCGGACGACCTATTGAGCGATATATCGTCGAAATGAAGGACAAATTCAGTAGTGAATGGAAGGAAGTTCTTAAAACTGATAGTCCTTTATGTGAGGCAACCGTAACTAATCTTAAAGAAAATAATTCGGTTCAGTTCAGGGTTCGTGCCGTCAATATCGCTGGTCCCGGAGAGCCAAGTGAGGCAACTGATCCACATATAGTTAGACATCGCAATTTGAAACCATATATCGACAGAACTAATCTCAAAAATATAATCATCAAAGCCGGTCGCTCTCATAAATACGAGGTCGATGTCAGAGGAGAACCACCGCCAACAGTGACCTGGACTTTCGAAGATGGAGAGAAATTGTCTGATGATGATCACGTAAAGATAGAGAATAAAGATTATCACTCGGATATTACAGTATCTAAAGCAACACGAAAACAATCTGGAAAATACAAAATTACTGCCACTAATAAATCGGGCTCTGATTCAGTAGTGGTGGAGCTCACAGTTCTCGCCAAACCAGGCAAACCTGAGGGACCACTTGAGGTGACAGAAGTGCACAAAGAAGGATGCAAACTGACGTGGAAGAAGCCTAAAGATGATGGCGGAACACCTATTAAACAGTACGAAGTGGAGAAATTAGATAAGGAAACTGGCAGATGGACACGAGTGGGCAAATCAGAAAAGCCTGAATTCGATGTCACAGGTTTGACGCCCGGAAAAGAATACTTATTCCGCGTCACTGCCATCAACGACGAGGGAGATTCTGAGCCATTGGTCACATTGCAGTCAATTATCGCCAAAAATCCGTACGACGAGCCAACAAAGCCTGGAACGCCAGAAATTGTTGACTACGATAATACTAGTGTCGATCTTAAATGGGAGAAACCGAAGAGCGATGGCGGAGCACCGATCGAGAAGTACATTATTGAGAAGAAGGAGAAATTCCAATTTAATTGGGAAAAGGCTACTGAAGTGCCCGGAAATCAGTTGACCGGCAAAGTGCAGGACTTGATAGAGCGACAAGAAATGCAATTCCGTGTGATTGCGGTCAACAAAGCGGGTCCGAGTGAGCCGAGCGATGCAACGAAGATGCATATCGTTAAGCATCGTCGACTCAAACCATACATCGATCGAACAACTCTCGAGACAACTATGGTTAAAAGGGGCAAACAAATCAAACTTGACGTCAATATTCGTGGCGAACCGCCACCAACTGTTACGTGGAAGTTGGTTGAGACAACGGTAGTGAATGATAATCACTACGAAATCGTAAATGTCGATTATAATACCAAGTTTACCATAAACGACGCTCAACGCAAACATACAGGCAAATATAAGATTATTGCTGTGAATGAGGTCGGAAAAGACGAGGCAGAGGTCGAGATCTGCGTTCTCGCCGCTCCATCCAAACCTAAAGGACCGCTTAAGGTGGCAGACGTTCACGCGAAGGGTTGCAGCCTGTCGTGGGGTAAACCCGAGGACGACGGAGGCAAACCGATTACTGGTTATACCGTTGAAAAGTTAGACCCAACCACAGGTAATTGGGTTCCAATCGGCAAAACCGATAAAGACTCCACTAATTTCGAAGTGACGGGTCTCACTCCTGGAAAAATATATCAGTTTAGAGTTAAGGCGGTTAACTCGGAGGGAGAATCGGAACCATTAACCACAACAGACCCAATAATGGCTAAGAATCCATACGACGCTGCAGGACCACCAGGTGTGCCCGATATCGTCGATTGGGACGAAAAACATGTCGATCTTAAGTGGACGCCGCCTAAGAATGATGGCGGAGCGCCTGTTACTGGTTATATCGTGGAAATGAAGGAGAAATCTAGTAATAATTGGGTTCCAGTAACAGAAACAGAATCATCGAAACCCGAAGCATCCGTCGAAGGATTAACTAAAGGAAAACAATACCAATTCCGTGTGAAAGCCAAGAATAAGGCCGGACCGGGAGAACCGAGTGAACCAACAAAACTTCACACATGCAAAGAGAGACATTTGGCACCAAAAATAAATCGCGATACTTTGCAGCCAATCATCGTTAAGGCTGGAGGTATGGCTAAACTGGACGTGGAAGTGAGTGGCGAACCGCCGCCAAAGATAAGCTGGTCTTTGAACGGAAAACCGGTCGAGAATGACTTGAATACCAAAATAGAGAATCCTGACTACGAATCTCACATTCAATTAAAGAATATGACCAGAGCTCAGAGCGGTAAATACAAAATCACCGCTCAAAACGAGTCTGGAAAAGACGAGGCAGAGGTTGAGATCAAAGTGTTGGACAAACCTGGCAGACCAGAGGGTCCGCTAGAAGTGAACAACGTTACTGCCACCGGATGCACATTAGACTGGAAACCACCCAAAGATGACGGAGGCGTTCCAATCACCAGTTATATGGTGGAGAAGAAGGACGCAACGAGCGGTCGATGGGTGCCGTGCGCTAAAGTGCCCGCAAATAAAACGCAGGCAGAGGTGACTGGACTCGAACAGGGAAAGCGATTCGAGTTTAGGGTGAAAGCGGTGAACGACGAGGGAGAGGGAGAACCGCTCGACACCGAACGCACTACACTCGCAAAGAACCCGTACGACGAACCCGGACCTCCCGGTATGCCTGTTATCGAAAATTACGACAAAGACTTTGTTGAATTGAAATGGGAACCACCGACCAGAGATGGCGGCGCTCCTATCACTGGTTATATCATCGAGAAAAAAGATAAATACACCAAAGAGTTTGTTCCGGCGGCAGAAATACACGGAAATGTTTGTAAGGGAAAAGTGTCGGGTCTTAATGAGGGCGACAAATACGAGTTTAGAGTGAGAGCTGTGAACAAAGCTGGTCCCGGTTCACCATCGGAGGCAACTCAACCGCATTTGGCTAAACCGCGATTCTTGAAACCGAAAATCGATCGAACAAATCTTAAAGGAATTACCGTTAAAGTCGGACAAATGGTGTTCTTTGACATCAATGTGATCGGCGAACCGCCACCAAAAACTATATGGAAACTCAATGACAAAGAAGTATCATCTGGTGATGCTTACACAATAGATAATGTCGATTATAATACAAAGTTTACGATATTGAAAGCTACACGAAAAGAATCGGGAATTTACACACTGACCGCTACTAACAGTGTGGGCAGTGATGAAGAGAAAGTCGAAATCAATGTTTTAGGAAAGCCTACCAAACCTAATGGTCCGCTAGAGGTTAGCGATGTTCATAAGGAGGGATGCAAACTAAAGTGGAAACCACCAGATGATGATGGAGGCACTCCTATCGAGTGTTACGAAGTGGAAAAAATGGACGAAGACACTGGTCGTTGGGTGCCGTGCGGTAAGAGTACCGAACCCAGCCTTCAAGTGTCGAACTTAATTCCGGGCAAAAAGTATAAATTCCGAGTGAGAGCCGTTAATAAGGAGGGAGACTCAGACGAACTCGAGACCGATCACTCCACTGTGGCTAAGAATCCATTCGATGAGCCCGGAAAGCCCGGAAGACCCGAACCAACTGATTGGGATAAGGATCACGTGGATCTTGAATGGTCACCACCAGAATCAGATGGTGGCGCACCTATTACTGGATATATCGTGGAGAAACGTAAAAAAGGCACACATAAGTGGCAAAAGGCGAAAACAGTTAACACACCCGACACTCACGCAACTGTTCCTGACTTAGTAGAGGGAGAGGAGTACGAGTTCAGAGTAATGGCCGTCAATAAAGCGGGTCCGAGCGAACCGAGTGACGCGTCACGATCTGTCATCGCTAAACCTCGTCGATTAGCACCGGTTATTGACAGAACGAATCTCAAGAATGTCACCATAAGAAGTGGTCAACCCGTCAAATTCGATGTTGACGTTAAGGGCGAACCACAGCCGACTATAGAGTGGATATTCCAGGATAATCCTCTCAAAGAGGACGAGAATCACAAAATCACAACTGAGCCAAACCACACATTATTTATTTTAACGCAATCGCAGCGAAAACACACCGGAAGTTATAGAGTGTTCGCGCGTAACGAACACGGAACTGATGAGGCGACTGTCGAGATCAAAGTGATCGGCAAACCCGGCAAACCTAAGGGACCGCTGCAAGTCAGTGATGTTCATGCGGAGGGATGCAAATTGAAATGGCAGAAACCGGAAGACGATGGCGGAGAACCGATCATTAACTATTTGATCGAAAAAATGGATACCGATACCGGTCGGTGGGTTCCGGTCACCAGTTCTAGAGAACCGGAAGCGAACATAACTGGACTTATTCCAGGAAAAGAGTACAAGTTTAGAGTTAAGGCCGTGAATCCAGAGGGAGAATCAGAGCCACTCGAAACTGATTTGCCCACAACCGCTAAGAATCCGTACGACGAACCGGGAAAACCGGGAAAACCAAACATTAAGGATTGGGACAAAAATCATGTGGATCTTACGTGGAAACCACCATCAGATGATGGCGGCGCACCTATTACTTCGTATATTATCGAAAAGAAGGATAAATATAGCACTAAATGGCAAAAAGCTGGTGAATTTATAGGCGACAAATGCGAGGCACGTGTACCTGATCTCGTGGAAGGAATGGAATATCAGTTCCGCGTGTGTGCCGTCAACAAAGCAGGTGCCGGTAAACCGAGTGAAGCCAGTGATTTGGTCACAACTAAGCCGAGATTTTTGGCGCCAAAAATAGACAGAACAGGTCTAAGAGACATTGTGATACACGCTGGACAGTCAGTGAAGTATGACGTGAAAGTGTCAGGAGAACCGCCACCGAAAACAGTGTGGGCTTTGAACGACACGCCACTAAAAAGCGGTCCGCACTTTGCAATCGAAAACGAACCATACAAGACTAAGCTTATCATTAATAACGCTCAACGAAACGATACCGGAGTTTACAAACTTACTGCAGAAAATCAATCGGGAAAAGACGAGGAGAGTGTAAACGTAACGGTACTCGACAAGCCGTCCGCACCCGAAGGACCGCTCGATGTTTTGGATGTGACCGCTGAGGGATGCAAACTAAAGTGGAAACCGCCCGCAGATGATGGAGGAGTGCCTGTTGACCACTATGTGGTCGAAAAACAGGACACAAGTACTGGAAGATGGGTTCCAGTCGGACATTGCGCCAAACCAGAGATAGCTGTCACTAACTTAGAGCCCGGAAAGGAGTATAAGTTTAGAGTTAAAGCAGTGAATCCAGAGGGAGAATCCGAACCATTAGAGGCAGAGAAGCCAATAATTGCCAAAAACCCATACGACGCTCCGAGCGCTCCGGGAGTGCCAGAAGTGACCGATTATGACAAAGATCACGTTGACTTGAAGTGGGAAAAGCCATTCAAAGATGGCGGCGCACCAATCACTGGATATATTATCGAGAAGAAGGAAAAAGACTCGAACCGATGGGTGAAAGCGTGTGCTGTTGACGGAGACGCGTGTCAGGCGAGAGTACCAGACCTCGAAAATGGTGAAACCTATCAGTTTAGAGTTAAAGCGGTGAACGCTGCCGGACCGGGAGAAGCGAGTGACGCTTCCAAACCAGTTCTCGTCAAACCGAGAAAATTAGCGCC
>JAQIVF010002199.1:0-11616 GCA_034698365.1 Steganacarus magnus | reverse complement strand
GTCTGACTTTCGATATAATTTTTTGGAAAATTTGATATAAATTCTTCATAGAACATTCGGAGTTAGAAACTGTATCCTGACTTTATTATAATTATTTATATTGAAATAAATTGATAATAAAATTTTTTAAAATACAATAGAAGATATTAATTCGTTGCTTATTTATCTTGAATTTATTATTACAAATCAAACATAAACTTATAAGTTAATTTCAAAATATGCTTTTGTTTAGTTTCTATTTGCGATCTATATTCCTAAAAATCCTTCCCGTTTTGTTCTATGTCAGCAAAATATGTTAAACTTAAAGATTTACTTTTCATCAGTAATACTTTCTTAAGCTCTACTCTTAAACTACATTCTTTAACAGTAAGATTTATTACTTCGTTAATTTTTAAAATATGTTAAACAATAAATAAATACCGTATTTTACGGTTTGAATTCCGCACCCAATGTAGTGACCGCACTTATTTTTTATGTAATCTATTTTTTGCCCATTTTGAACATGTCAATGTCAATGACAACTACACCGTAATCATTATACATTATTTACAAAAATGAAAATTGATAGTCCGCAACCCCTGTATAATCTGCATAATTAATTTACCATTTTTCCTTATAAAACCCGCGGGCTATAAACCGTAAAATATGGTATATAAATTCTAGAAAAGCTTTAAGGATGTCGTGAAGAGTTGTTTGAGACATTTAATTTAAATGAGAGCGACATAAATGTTAGCTATAAAACAACAACATATAAAGAGGCACCTCATTCACGTTATGTTAATCTGTAAATCATATATTATTCAATTTTTCGATTTGTATGAGTGAGTTAGTGAGTGGGAGAGAGGAGGAGGAGAGAGACAGAGAGAGCAAAAAAAGTCTTTAGTTATATAGAATTCAAAATAGTTACTATAATGGGGAAAAAATTATTAAAATTTATAAATTTTTTAAGAATATCTTTTTTTGAAAAGAATATCTTAAATAAATAAATAGTAGAACTTATAAATAATGTCTCAGCATTTCCCCAAACAAACTCGTAAATTTTGATTGAAAGAGATAGACAGCGAAAGTACATATAACGGGAAATATATTTCAAGTTTTATACACTGAAATATATACTCTCGCAGACTTTCTCGTATAACGGGTTCATCTTTAGATTTTATTAGGAATATCTCATTTAAGATACTGTCATTTAAATGCAGCTGTACTGTACATGTCATCCACTATCATATGCATGACTTTATTAATAAATATCCAGCGTTTGATTTTTTATTTCTAAATTTGCTTTATTTTTTTGCAAGATTTTTTATCTTGTTTTAAAAAGTGGCAAAAAATAATGAAGTTACTATCTTTAATCTTATAAGAATATAACTCACATTGTAAAAGTAAAATTTAATAATATGAAAATACAGTAAATAAATAATGTGTGTTTAGCAGCGAGAAAAGCAAACTTGAACTAATTATGATTAATTAAATTACTCGTAAAATAACAAAAATGAGAGTGCGTTCTATCAAATATTAATGAATTGTCATATAATAAAATTAAAATCCCTAATAAATGACTATTTCGTAACACATAACGTAAACCAGAAATGCGCAACAAAACAATTTCATGAACAAATTATATTCAATTGTATTACATAACTTATGTATATATTGATTGCGAATATCTTTGGCTGATAACTCATATTTTTAGACGAGTAACACATTTTGAAATCAATAAGATAAACTTTATTTTCTTTGTCATTTATTATTAATTAAGTCAAATAAAATTTGGATTATTTTTTTTAAAGAAATTAATTTAGATTTTTTATGATAGTTATGATAGAAATCTATTTCACATTGAAATTACATCAATTTATACTACTAGTTTAAACAAAAAGATAAATTGATTTGTTGATCGAATATTTAGGATATTTTTAAAATCAAGTCAAGATTAAATTTTGAAAAATTATAAAACAAAATAGTTTTAGTTTGTTTGCAATTAATCAAAACTATTTTAAACATCAAGTTTTAGACACTCTTACTCTTAATTGTAAATGAATAATCATTCAATTTAAGAGTCTATGGTTGATTTATTAAGTGATGAAAACCTAACATATTTACGAATTTTTGGATTATTTTTAAATCATTGAGAATATTTCGATAAACTTTTGGATGTGAATTTGTGTTCCATAGTAGATAACATTACGTTAAGTTATTGATTGTTATTATAGATTAGATTCTTTAGAATATAAAGTTTCGTTACATCACGGAAAACGACATTTTCTCCAATAGAATTAAGAGCAAAAATAACTGAGAAACGGAATGAAACCAATGATATAAAATTTCAACCCTTTGATTTAGTCTACGATTACATAATAATAAAAGCTTTTACAGTAATGCAGTTGTGAGTGTGTGTGTATGTGTGTGTGTGTGCATCCATTTCGAGATAGAAAGCATTTCGAATCGTGTACATAACACTCATTCTAATAAATCACTCTAAACTAAACTGAATGAATGGATGATAAGTGAAAATGTTATTTGAAGGAATGGTGACAGAAAACCTAATTAAAAGGCTCAAATAAAGATGCTAGTGGTTAGTGGTTCATTAACCGAACGGATTTGGAAAAAACAAAAACTCAACGCGTATAGATATCTCGTAATTAATTTGGGTTTATTCCATATTCTATTAAATTAAAGTGTGTGTGGTTTCCAAACAGAAGGTGTGGGCGAGTCTATGTCACTCTGGGAACAATAGTCATCTATCTATAACTTACCCGATTTGTTATTAATTCCTTGAGCGAAAGTCATGCGAAGTAATCTAAGTTATAGAGAGATACAGTAATACCTGTGTGATGCTTCATCCAACACAGCAACATCTAAAATTCAAACCATAAGAGTCAACGCTTGAGTAAAACTGATTTGAATAAGATTAATATTTAGTAGCAAATTAGAAAAAAGTATTACGAGTTGTTTGAAAAAGAAATCGAATCTAATTAACGGTATTTTTTATTCTTTAACCGAACGGATCACATCTTTAGTGAGACCATATTTTATATATACTGAATTAACAGTGAAATATCAATTTCAGAAAACTAATTCCATTAAATCTATTACACTAGTATTAAATTTTTTTTGATTAATTATGTTTAGTTTTAATACTTATCAACGTATTCGTTAGATTTTATGTGTTGCAGTATTAATTTAATAAATATATAAAATGAGAGCAAAATTCATTATAATGAGCAACATTATACTCAATCGCTCACTTATTTAATTAAATTTTAAACCTCTTTGACTAAACAAATAACTCTGAAAAAGTTTTAAAAAACTAAACTTAATTCCCTATTTAACCATCATTTTTTATGCGTGCGTTATAAGATAATTTTAGAATTGCAATATTTTTTAATAAATTCAAAATTTGTCCAAGTTTTCAACAAAAAAACTATAAAAAACTTCGTGAAATCTTTGCTGAGTGATCGCTAGCTAGTTGTACAACGAAATAAGTGAGCTCGAGTTTTTCTTCATTGGATAACGTTTGAGTTGGATAAGCGTTGATTTTCATTGAGTGTGTTGTTTCAGTATTAAGATATTCATATAAGCATAGCGATGAGATTGCACAGCACAGCAAAGAATTTTTTAAGGCATAATACAGAATAAGAAAATTGATTATCATTCAATCGAATGAAAGACACTGTGATCGATCACTGTTTGTAAATCAGACTAAAGCTCTCCAGAATTCTATCGAATACTATTTTTGGTGTGTAACTGGTTATTTAAATTATTGATCAATCATTTATTATCTTGAAATATGCCGCAAAAATCACTGTAATTTGGGAAATGTATTATTAATAGTTAATTAGTTGAAATAAAATTTATAAATAATTTTTCAAAAATAAAATAATCAATATTGCAGTGCTGTTTTAATAAATAATTTATTGAATTTTTTTATTAAGGAAAATATGAATCACAATCCAGCGATTCTCATAAATATATTAATATTGAGAGTGATATACATTAATAAGAATGGCTATTATATGTAAAACATTTAAATCACTTTTATTTACATAATAAAACCAAATAAATAATTGAATTGTAGAAAACTATGCTAAAATGCCTAAACACAACACAATCATTAAATAACATGCAATTTATTTTTGTTTTAAAAAATTTCACACTTGAATGCACTAAACTATAGCATTTCAGTGTGAATTAAAGTGTTGCTTCGATATTACATTTTTTTTATTGTGATTTGATTTCCAATATTTTTAGCAATAATATTCAAAATTTGACTTACAGTTTTGCATCATTACGAGTATTTTATTCAATGATTTAAAATTATCACCGAAACAAAACTTTTTGACTTTTTGATAGAAACAATCATAGCTAGTCTACAATAAGGATAAATTACAATATCCATCAGTAATACATTTTGACCATTCATTCGCTGGTAAATGTGCTGATGTTAATGATTTTTGTCGTTAATTGAATCAAACGTAACTAACTTAACAATATATCAAATTATAATTTGCATTTATACTGCCATTTCAATGATAATAACATTAATGTTAAATAATAGCGCAAATAATTAGATAAAACTCAATTCTAGTTTTCTGTATATAGGCTTTAGTGACAAAAAATATATATACTTATAGATATTGATATATATATATATATATAGAAGTTTCGTACATAACAGTATACATCATTCAAAAAAAACTATATTTATTGCTTTTATCTTTTCTGGTCAGATATTTGTTATTTTTCCATCAGAAAGATTGGTGGACGCAATTTCTATTTTGTCTCTTATAGGTAATATTTCACACGATAAACCAGATGATGATCTTCGCGGCGGTATGTTATTAATACCAAGAACGTGATGCGTTGCAACATTGATTGCTGGACCGCAGCCACGTTCGTAACTACTGAATTGATGATCAGCCCCTGAACGAGATAAATTGGCTCTTTGTCTCTCCATCGTATCGTTGCAGCAGTGATCGCGCACTATGTAACTCACTATTATGCGGTGAAAAGCTTCGCGAAATTCTGTGTTGAAAATGCTAGCAAATGAAATATAATGATCAACGGTCTAACATTGAGGCAACACAACAACATTAGTAAGAGTGTAGTACACGAGTATTACAGTGTAATAGTCTGGGATTAAAAATTAAAACAAAAAATTTTCTATTTTGATTAACAAAATATCTATTTTTAATTAGAATATGACTATAATGCTTGAATAAACTAATTATAGATTAATCTAATTATTGTTTTTGCTGTTTAGTCTTTTAATCATTATTAAAATACGAATGCTATTAAAATTTCATTTTTCTATTTTTGCAAAATATTTACCTCAACAGTTTAACTTAAACCTCAAAGTTTAGTTATCAAATGGCATTTGACTGAAGAATTAATGCTTAAACCACAACCGCTTCAAAAACAGAAGTTTTTGTGTCTAATCAAACACCAAATTGTTATAGTGATTAGCGATAATGTGATTATTCGGGTAAAAATGAGAAGCAGGTAGAGTTACCGAGTGTTAAAATACACAATTTAAGTCATCAATTTGGGCTAAAAAGCTGAGAAAGTTTTTTACGACTTAATCCGGTAAATTAAGTTTATTGGAAATGCATTCCCAATGCTATAACTGTCGTCTATCATTTGAAGAAAGTTACACTTACTTATAGATGATATTAAAAAAATAATATAATCGTATTAAATTTTGTTGCCAGATTAGGCACATAATTTTAATCTTTTAAATCACAATTTAATCTTTTAAAAAGTTTTACTTATATTCAATATGTAAAAATCTTTTTTTTCTCTCTATTTCGTTATTATAAATTCTAAGTCAGGCTAATCTAAACGATAAAAACATGTAAGCAAAACTAGCAAAAAAATAAGACTAAAAAAATCTTTATATCTATTAAAACAAGTATGCTCTAAGATGTTCGAACCACTTTTACTGATTGGATTATTTTTAGCTGATAATTTTTTTCACATCAGCTCGTAGATTGATGTTAATCTTTTGTTATTTAATCTATAGTAAAATTTAACAAAATAGATGCAGAGTTACAAAACTGTTCGCCATCCATATGTTAAACATTTTTTTTAAAAATTTGAACTATGTTTACCGTAATTTAGTAGTAATGGTTTCAAGATTTACAGCCCACTTCGCAAACAAATAAAAGCTTTTAGATTCACAAATAGAGATATTTGTTTTACATTAAAATTGAAATTAAAGAAGCAATTTTAAAAAGTTTTTTCAGTGGGAGTAATGTGCTTTCATTTGTTCAAACAATCAGTACATTGGACTTTGAAAATAATAATATATCAGATGATGGTTTTCACGCAATTATTCTAAATTATAAGAACACATCTACTGTACAGTATTTATGTTTGGAAGTGTCAAGAGATTATTCGAGACTAAGCATAATAGACTGGAACGGAGATTGATTAAACATTGCTGTTATGAGTGGATTCAGAATCAGAATTTTATTTATTATTTTATTCTATACTCAATCTTTATTTAATGCTAAAAATTATTATTGATATTCCTCGCCACATCAATATGCATTAACGATAGTGTATCTCCTTGTTCTCAAAGTTAACGCATTGTGCGTAAAATTAAAACTCACCTATAAATTGCTGGATTGAGACAGCTGTTGAAATATCCTGTTTAAATTAATAATTTGCAATGAATAATCAAAGTTAGCAAATCAAAAATCAAAAAACTTTACCCAGCCATGTAAGTACTTTAAAAACAATCAATGGGATGCAAGTTTTGCAATATGAGGCAACAATATTAATACAAAAGAATGGCGTCCAACACGCTATTATAATGAAAGAAGTTTATTAATTAAAAAATTAAATTAGAAAAAAATAGTTAATTTGCTTATATTTGCATGATTATTATGTACCTAAAAATGTTCCCATTATGATTCCGAGTGTTATGGCAGCCTTATGCTCGGTTATGTGATGATTGTAATTTTGTCCATTGTTAATATGTAACGGTTTTGTCACTGATTTAATACTTTTAACGTGTTTTTGACATATCGAGTACAGTTGAGCGTAGAGCGCAACCATTATTAAACAAGGAAGATAAAAACTATAGAGTTTTAAACGAAAATATTAGCGAAAATGAAAATTATTAATTTTATGAATACACTATACTTTGTTAGCTTTTATAGAAAATGAGTTTAAAAACTTTCTTTAATTTGATTCAGCATTTGTCGCTCGCAAGCATTTCTCGGAATATTAATTTATATGAATAATTTCTAAAAATATCATCACATTAGCATAACTAAGTTTATTTGACAGATGTGGTGTAATAAGTTAGTTATGTAAGTTAAGTTTGCTTAAAAATTAATATTAACAGCAACTGTCAAACTCAAAGAATAAAAATAATAACACGAAAAATTTCAAATAAAACAGACGTGCTGTGAATATTCATGTTGAGCTAACTGTTAGAGTTCTAATAGACATTTGTCAAGTTTTATGTTAAGGATTTTACCTCAATTCAATGCTTTATCTTTTCGAACAGCAGACAAACCAAGAACTAACCTATATATTGCTACCTCTAAATGTCTGAGCGCGAGAAGAATTTGAGAGAGATATGGCTTATTTGTCTCTATTTTCCCTCAGAGAATCATCTTTCTAAGAACCTTTTATACAATATAAGAACAACCGTAGATTTCAATGAGTAGTGAAGTATCTTAAACCTTGTAACGAGTTCTTATATCAGACAATCGTATTTCGTTTCTCTCTCTCTCTCTCTCTCTCTCTCTCTCCATCCCTCTCCCTCTCTATTCCTTCAAAATCTAGAAGAAAACATTTTATTTGAAAAACTCCAAAATTGAAAACTCCGTCACTTGAAGTCAATATCTAACATTCTTTCTAGCAGTTCTTTACAGTAATTCTGTTTGAGAGATATGAGAGTTTTATAGTTTAGTTGAATCAATAAAAACGAATATGTTTTAAATGCACGTAAAACATGCTTCGATGGCATGTAAGATTCGAAGCTTCAGGCAATTTTTTCGAAGCGAAAACTGTGCTAAGATTTATGAATTTTTTCTAAAAGTTTTTTCAAGTACAACTGTATTAACAATGTAGTTATGTTTGGAGGATAAACTGCAATAAAAAGTTTATTTACCTTATTGTTGAGCTAACGATAGCATAAGTAGGAGTTAAGTCGAGCGCACACTGAGGTTTCTGGTGGTGCAGTTCGTTTAGAAAAGTCTCGTTTTTCATCGAAAGTGAATCACTGCTCGGCTTATGCCACCCTAAGCTTATTGGCACGAATGAAAGAAGACCTGACACAAGCCAGATGACACCTACCGAACTGAAAACCACTTTCTTGGTCATCCATCGATTGTAACTCATGGGGTTTTTAATATGTACGAATCGATCCAACGATATCGCGCACAAATTGATTATTGAACACGTGCCTAATAATGCGAACAAAGTATTAACTATATTAAAACTACGTGACATGTTTGACACATTATATTCACTGCATCAATAAAATACTAATGTCTCGAATGAATAAAAAATGTATAGAATGCTAGAATGTTTATACAACACTGTTCAACACTGTACTGCACTAAAGCTAACACTGAGACACAATGACTGCAATGACTGCACACACTTACTCAAACTAATATCGAAAGCGATCCATATCTCGCATAGTTGTGGCCCAAACATCCAATACTCCATCAAATCGTTGGCGACAGCAAATGTCATCACAAGCGAACCAACAAAAAGGTCAGCTAATGCTTTAACAAAGAATTAATCACATTATTGATTATTGACCAGATTATGAGACCATACATTGTTGTATCGCAGTTTTGTTTGCTTAATTCGTTTGCTCATTAGATAAAAAAACCTTTCCTCACTGTATATGTTTCGCGAATTGCGATTTTATTACTCTATAATCGATACCTTATAAGTTATAACTCAAATTAAGTTTTAGGAAAGTATTTAAGTTTATATTACTACTGATAAATAGTGTCAGTATTTTATTAAATTCTAAAAATTGTTTTTTCTTATTTTGTACAGTATAGTGATTTAAAATTTTTGAAAATCTTTTAAGAGATCTGTAGTGGAAATTCTAAAATAATGCAATTTAATTGATACCTAAAGAAGCGAGAAAAAGATTGCCGAGCCTTCGCAGCCTTCGATCGCTCGAAATCGCTAAGCACACCATCACATTGCCAAATATAGATACAAGAATAATCAGAATGAGTATTAATCCGATCGCAATTTTAACATAAGTGCCAAACTGTTGTGATTGAGATTCATTCGCGTCCGCTAATCGAGAATCGGTCTCTTGAGCCCAATTAAAATTTGATGAATCAGATGTCTCCAACATTTCAATTATCATCGGTTGTGCTGCAGTGACACTAACTATTTGATCAATACTAGCCATAACACGCCGTTAGTTGAAAGTACACATCTGCACTCTGTTGGAAAAGTAAAACTAGAAATTAGTGCCACAATCATTAGAATTTCGTACAAAAATTCTTTATCCAATCAAAGTCTCTATACTCTGAGGACAATTTTTCGATTAAAAAATCAATTGCACAAATGTGTGCTGTGTGTGTACCATTCGAACCACGTGTCAATCACGTGTCGCATTAATTGTCGATTATACAGAAAAACAACTGTTGAACAGTTAAATTTGATTTTAATTCGATAGTCTGTAAAGAGCACGTGTTTCTATATCAAACTGTTTCATTTATATCTCAACAGCTAAAGAAGAAATTATACTGTTAGGCATTAAAATCCAAGTAAGCGTAAATGAATGAAACGGATCTATAGTGTTGTAAAACCGCGCATACAGTTTAAAGTATTATATTTATGACAAATCAAACTTTTATTAATATTCCATTAATACAGCTCTAACACAGCTTTGATACGATTATATTTTTATGCTATATTTATATATTAGTACTGTAACTCATCTTAACTCCGGTAATATTGAATTGTGGTACAAATACTGTATGTACATTAAAATGTATATTTGTGTATTATATATTATAATCGATGCTTTTAAAAATAAAGAAATAAAAAACAATTTTAAAAAACTTGAAATTATTATATGATTAATAATATACAAAAATCATTATATCGACTTTTTTGCTTTTATTAGTAAAACACACCTGACGATTGTCTTTCATATACTGCACACTAGAGTATTATGAAAATGATTGCATTTAGACAAAACTAAAACTAAAAAATAGAGTCGATGAGTAAATTTTATTATATACTCTATTTATTCCTAGCGTCACAAGTTATTTTATAATTATTAATTATAATTATTTTATTAACTGATGAACTGATTTACATTTAATGCTAGTTTTTATATAGAAAAACTTTTTTCCTAATTAATAGCAACAGTTGATAATATTTTTTTTATTATAAAGTTTAAGAGTGAAACGGCATTATTTAATGTAAGCCTAATTAAAGAACGTTAGGTTTATATTCGTTTCGCTTGTTTTAGACGAAACTAATCAAAAATACATCAAATGCCTCAAATTTCACTTCAATTTATATTTAATTTTCTTTTTTACACCAATAAGTATGATACGAGTCATTTAGTTTCGGATAAAAATCTAATTACACTCTGAATTTATTTAATACCAGACATAATCTAATTACGTTTAGTCTTAATTAATATTTATGTCTTCACTTTTTAAGGTAATTAATCGCAAAATAGCAGGGAATTGATTATGATTTAATAAACTTTTTTCCATACTTGAATATTTGATCACTCGAGTAATTGAGTTAATACTTTATTAAAACGCTTTTCGCTTTTTGATATCACTCTGTACGGCATATCAAACTTTTAAAGTTCATTTATCAAAGAGGAGTTTCATGTCAGTAAGAAATCTTTTTGTATGATAGCCGAGGATAAAATGTTGGATAAATCATTTATTTAAAAGGAGGAATAATAATATACAATCAATTGCAAAGTAGTTTTCTTAAAACATCTTTCCTGACAGTCATTCGTGTACAAAGTTTACATTTATGGCATTAAACACGAGAAGTTTTTATCACGTATTTTGTAAGTGAGTCTAAAAATATACTTCACCAGTGATATGATTATAATAATATATGGAATTCTTTTTTCACAAAAATCTACTATTAATGTTCTCCCAAATGGTTTGTCAATATATGTCAAACTCATAGGCATTATTTAAGGCATCTTGAAATTTATCTTTAAGATAAAGTTTTAAGATAAAGATAGAAATGTTTGTGAACTTAATTAACGCAAAAATAACATAATTATTTTAATTTTTTTGGGGAACCACAATATAATACTGTACATTTCAATTTCACCATTTTTATTCGGACCCAAAGCCTTTATAACATTTTCTATCCGGTAAAACAATGCCAACGCCTATTAACAAAAAAATTTTCATTTCTGTTTCAGATCACATTTAGCGTTTGTTAATGATATTAGTATAATATTGAAATATTTAACCTTTTCGACAGTTCTCGAAATAAATAAAGTTGACACCCTATCATAATTCAGTCGTTAGAGCTCGTCAAACACGTTGTATATTAACTCGAGATATATATAGCAAATGACAAACATAGGTTCATTTAAATTTATAATCCGAGTTCTAAATGATATGC
>JAQIVF010002198.1:0-11622 GCA_034698365.1 Steganacarus magnus | reverse complement strand
AAGTGCATATATAAACGGTTTTTACTTTTGTTTAATTGAAACCCACTCACACAACATACACACACAGTTAGCTTCTTTTAAAAAAATATATTTTAAGATATAAACTGTTTATTTTATTAACTGTCAAATAGTAAATTCGTTTATTGGTTTATTTAACGGATATTATGCAGTAATTTTACAAATTTGAATTTTTTCCTCCGATGTTTTTTATCCGTTGCCAAAATTCGTAATTAAGTTAAGAAAAAGAATTACTCTTTGGTTGTTTAGCATTTTACTAATATTGGAAGTTTTTTTTGTACTAGACATTGGAGCATATATTAAACCCATATTTTTGAAATAACGATTTCTTTTTTAAAATTTTTTTATTTCGCTTTAATTCATACATAAATAGCAGATTTATATTATTATTAGTAAATGATGACTAACTTTGTTCAGACACATTCATCATTATATAAATATATCTTTCGAGTATTATAAGCGCATCTTCTGGTTGGCGTAAAGTTTTTTGTGTTGAGTTCACTTCCCATTTCGCTTATTTTTGTTTTCGATTTGACACAGATTCGCAATTATGAACTGTCATCACTTCAATTTGTGGTCGATATAAAAGCCGAAGTGCAGCGAACATTTTTTTATTTCTTATTACTGATCTGGTATAACATTGTGAATTATTTTAAAAGTAGTTTACTTTCGCTTAAATAGAAAATTATTTAATAATAATAGTTATAAATGAGTTGTCATCGATTTTTTCTACTTGTGTGCTGCGTTGTGATCGGTTTCGACGCATCGCACGCGTTTAAAGGCTATACTGGAATGAATAGCATGAAACCGCCGAAGATGAAGTATCAACCGCTGCCATCATATTCGAAACCACAACCACCACCACCACCGCCTCCGCCTCCGCCACCATCATATCCGAAACCACCACCACCACCACCACCTCCTCCGCCACCTCCAAAATACGCGAAAAAAACAACGACCTTAGCTCCAGCGACAACTGCCGCATACAGTCAACCGTCAAATATGTATCCATCAAATCCTTTAAATCAGTTGTTGGGACATAAGCAACACTTCCAACCAATAGTGGTGGTTGTGGTGCCATTCCCCTATGCTCAACAGCATAATACTTATACAACAACTAGCGCTCCCACAACATCAGAGGCAACCACTGAAATGACAACCGAAGTCGTAACCACCGAAGAATATGGATGGTCTTCAATGAACACCGGTGGAGGAGGAGGTGAAGGCTATTCGATGAACACGGGTGGAGGAGGAGGTGGGGGGAGTGGAGGCTATTCGATGAATATGGGCGGATATAAGAAGAAATGAATTAAATAAATCCCGAATTTTTTTTCCTTTTTTTTATTAATTATTACTTTAACATAAAATGTTTAATGACAAATCACTTTTATATATTGTATAAAGAAATTAATTAGTTTTTCTATTAGTTTTTTTGAATTAATATTGAATCATTAGTACAAAATTATTATTATTATTGTATAAATTTCATGTGTATTGTAAGTGTTTCTCATATTTGTATGTTTAAAAATGATTCAGTTAATCAATAATGACTTGACACCTTTTTCTATTAATGGGTTTTTTCTAAATAGTTAATAGATATAATTAATTCAAATTTAATGGCATATGGAGAGCCAATTTAAATTTTGATAATAATCACGAATGTAAAGCACAATTTAATTCACCAAACATTACTTTTTTTAGAGTACTTTTTTTTGTATGTAAGTAAACTGCAAATATACGCTTTAATAAACTAACGTTTTAATGTTTTATGCAAATGAATATATCAATTTTTCTCTAAATAAAAACATGTTATTCTTAATACGATGTTTTTAAAAATTACATTTTATTAAAGAAGATTACATGAGCGTTATTTGTGCGACTGTCGAGAATGCCTCAAAAGCGCTGCCCATTAACATGCGATCCTTTAAATGCATTGGAGAATTGAATGTTAAATCATCAGAATTAACTATGAAGCATTAAAAAAGACATAGTTATTTCAAAAATATAGTTTAACTCAAATATCTAGAACACAAAAATCTCGATATTAGTAAATGCTAAACAACCAATGAGTAATTCTATACCTAATTAAAAATTTTGTCTACGAATAAAAACATCGGAGGAAAAAATTCTAATTTGCAAAATTACTGCATAAAATCATTAAATAAGAAAACTAACTATTCTTTGCCAGTAGTTGTAAAATAAACTGTTTATATCTTAAAATAAATCTTTTAAAAAGAAGTGAAATTTGTGTGTGGGCTTCAATTAAACAAAAGTTAAATCAGTTTATATACAAGCACTTAAAACTTAAAAACTATTTATAAACTTTTAAAATAATAAACACATAAAACCAGATATAATAAATATACATGAAATGCAATAACAAACTCATATCTAACGCCATCTATGCGTCACTGAGTGCGTAATTATTGGCACTAAATATAAAAATCGTAAACAAATCGACAAAATAAAATACTTTTTTAAGACAAAACTGATAAGACAGCAGTTATTAACGATAATTTTTTTGTGGACAAATTTGACCGACATTTTGTAAATGTTACGAAGTAGCTGTCCATCGCAACTCAATAAACGCCAAACTGTGTCGAAAAATGGCGAAAATAGCGGCAAAAAATTGTGCGTCACTTTCATGCGACGACCGTTGAGTCCGAGTAAAGCGCAAAACATTATTGTTGTCTCGAAAAATGGTATCACTGGTCACAATGGAAGTGGTTTCACGTGTGGCGGACAACGCGGCAGTGTTTCACACGAAGAACTTATACGCAAAATACTTTCGCGACCATTCAAAGTGCCAATCAATAATTATCGCGGTTTGTGATCACATTTTAGTTGTATCTTATATTTATTATAATCAAGCAAATTAAAAAACATTTAAACTGTTGTCCAACAGGTTCTTCGTTTTGCTCACTCGGCGTTCGTCTGTCTGGCGGTCGACACGCGCTTCACGATCCCGAAGAAGATGGCGCTCTAATTCTTCATAGTCCGCCAACTCTTAGCGCTCACGAAATGCTTAAAGTGAAGGCAAGCGAACAGAAGGTACACGTTGTGGTCGATCCCGTGCTGTCAGCCGTTCTTCGACCGCATCAGAGAGAAGGCGTTAAGTTTATGTGGGATTGTGTGACAGGCGTACAGATTGAGGACAGTTATGGCTGTATTATGGCCGACGAAATGGGTTTAGGAAAGACACTGCAATGCGTTTCGCTGTTATGGACTTTACTCAAACAAAGTCCGGACTGTAAACCCACCATCGATAAGGCGATTATTGTGGCGCCCAGTAGTTTAGTGAAGAACTGGTACAACGAAATCATCAAATGGCTTTCGAATCGATTGTCACCGATGGTGATCGACGGCGGTTCCAAGCAAGACATCGACAACCACTTGCGTTCGTTTATTGCGCCATTCAAGGGTCGCAGAAGTATTAATTCAGTGTTGATAATATCGTATGAGACTTTTCGTCTTCACGCGGATGTCTTACATCAGGGAGAGGTCGGTATGATTATCTGCGATGAGGGACACCGTTTGAAGAATATGGAGAATCAAACCTATCATGCGCTGAATCAGTTGAACGCCAAGCGACGTATTTTGCTGTCCGGAACTCCCATTCAGAACGATCTTCTAGAGTACTTTAGTTTGCTTCACTTTGTCAACCAAGGAATACTTGGAACCGCTTCCGAGTTCAGGAAAAAGTACGAAACACCGATTTTGCGCGGAAGAGACGCTGCAGCGTCTGATCGCGATCACCAAATTGGCAAAGAGAGGCTCGAAGAACTGATCACTATTGTCAACAAATGCATGATTCGGCGTACGTCAGCTATTTTGTCCAAGTATTTGCCCGTTAAAATTGAGCAAATAATTTGCTGCGGTTTGACTGATCTGCAGAAAAAGATCTACAAATATTTTCTGTCGAGCAAAGCTGTGCGACTAGCGGTCAATGATGTGACGAATAGCTCGAAAACTGGTGGCAATGCGTCACTAATCGCGATCACATTTTTGAAAAAGTTGTGCAATAGTCCGCAACTGGCGTATGATATGTGCAGAGAAGGCAAGAGTGGTTTGGAAGAAGTATTGAATCAGTTTCCATCGGATTTCGCGTCACTTAACGGGAAACAAGTGTTGCCCAACTTATCGGGAAAAATGAAAATATTGGACACTTTATTAGCGTTTATTAAAACCGAAACCACCGATAAAGTAGTGCTAGTCTCGAATTACACGCAAACTCTCGACTTATTTGAACGCTTATGTCGTGCACGCAATTATCGTTACGTGCGTTTAGACGGTTCAATGACTATTAAAAAGCGCGGAAAAGTAGTCGAAAGTTTTAATAACCCGAACAGTTTGGACTTTATATTTATGCTGAGTTCGAAAGCTGGTGGATGTGGACTGAACTTGATTGGTGCCAATCGTCTGGTGATGTACGATCCAGACTGGAATCCGGCCAATGATGGCCAAGCAATGGCACGCGTGTGGAGGGATGGACAGAAGAAGCAGTGTTTTATCTACAGGTTGTTGTCGACTGGAACTATAGAGGAGAAGATATTTCAGCGCCAAACGCATAAAAAGGCGTTAAGCAGTTGTGTTGTGGACAACGAGGAGGACGTGCAGCGACACTTCACTTTGGCTGATCTCAAAGAGTTGTTTCGACTCGAGGAGGACATCAATAGTGACACGCATCGCAAGTTGAACTGCAAAAACTGTGTGAATGGTATACCGCATCGATCGCCGCCTCAAGACGCCGATTGTACCAGAGATTTGTCGGAGTGGTATCACTGTCCCGATAAGAGAACTGTTGTTGACGTGATTCTCAAGAAAGTTTGGGATCATGGCGTCACGTATTGCTTCCATCAGAAGTCGCACGAACAGAAAGCAATTCCTTAGTGAGAAGTAAATTCAGTTTTTAGTGCTTCTAATGTTTTTAACTTAAGTTTTATAGACTTTTATTTTAAGTGACAAATAAATTTCATATATTTTTACATGTTTTTACTCTAACTATACATTGCATATCAAAAATCATCATATTTTCCACTCCTTGACAATGTATTCAACGCTTATAGTAATAAGTTATGATTGTATTCATAAACTTTAATTTTCTTTATTCCAGACATTTTATTATTTGTGATCATTTATTGATAATAAACTTACTGTAAAGTAAAAAAGTATTAACTTTACAACACTGCAAACATTAATACAAACATAAATTATTTATTAGTTTAAAATATTGTTTTTAAAAGTAATTATATTTAAAATATTAATTAAAGAGATTGCAAAAACTGAGCATAAAACCTGGTACAGTAAGTTATAAGAGATAAGAAATTAATAATTTCAGATAATAAGTTGATTATTACCACATAAGCAGCTAATTATAGGATATGTCACACTATTGTTGTAAACACGCTATCAATCAATTATATTTAGACACAATTTCACAAAAATAAAAATTAAGTTCATATTGCATTATCGTTACTCCACTAACGTTAACTATTCTTTTGCTAATATATGGTAATACGGTTCATGACTAGAAATAAATCAAATCTAAAATTATAGTCACGTTTTACAAAGAAAAAAAGTGTACATTTCCTTGTTTTCAAATACATTTTGATCATTTAACGTTTAGAAACGTTTAACTGATGATTGTTTTTTTTTGACCAAAATGATTAAATAAAAGAAAAAAAAATGAGAAAAACGCAGAATAGTTATAGAAATCACTACTTAAGAAGAGACAGACTGCTATCGGTGTCATTTATCACGTGTGCCACATCTTCGTGTGCGCTAAGTTTTGGTGTGATATTTCTTATCGCTGGTCTTATCATAAATTTGCTGTCATCGGTGTCGCCGTCGTCTCCACTGCATCATGACCCGTATTTCATGCAATCTAGAGAGGATTTCGGGCGAACACCGCGATTGGTGTCAATCGTATTGCTATCGATCGGCGGGTCTTTTATTCTGCTCTCGATTGTGCTGATGATCGCCTCAATCATTACGCATAAGTCGCATAAAAAAGCGGCAAACAGTGGCACCAAACAAGACATTGAACACCGCAGCAGTGATTCGGATAAAGTGTATTCAGTGCGTCGTAGTTTTGATAAGTTTAGTGGAAGCGATGATTTAGTGAAAAGTAGCAGACAATACAGCGGTGACGTGAACTCGATTGGTTTACCAATGCCTCGCACTGTTCCGCACTACGCGTTCAGTTATACCGTCAAACCATCGCTGTATCCGTATTATGTTAGAAACAATGCGACCAACGCTTACAAACACGTTGTTAATCATAATCATCATAAGGAATCGCAGATTTAAATTTTGTATTCATGAAAAAAATTGTAAAATTTTGTGCAAAAGATGTAATTTTTTTGTGAGAGATGAGTTTTTTAATTTTAAGTGTTAGAATATACTTTAGTACTAACATTACAATTAAGCAATTGTTTGAGCTTTTTGTTGTCAACAATTAAAACATTTATTGCGAATGTAAAATAAAATGTTGATAACACTTTACCGAATTGATAATATGGCTCGAGTCGAGTGTGGCAATCAATTTACAAAAATATTAGAGTTGGATTGGGTTCGGGTATTAATCTATTAAACTTTCCGGTCGACTGATTTGGATCTAAAAAGTTAGAACTATTGTAGTGTGCAGTCTGTGTGTTACACAGTCAGTATAGTTATTTGCAAAAATGCTACAAGCGGTTCACGGGCAGTACGTGCCAAAAATAATAGCTACAAGTTGTTATCCTTGATCAAAATAGAGAGGATATTTGAATGTATTAATAACCTTATGTCTCTAATGTCTTTTCGAACATCGATTATAAACTTTTTTACGCATTAAACAATACAAATGCTTTTCATACCATTCGCTAAGCCTTCAAATCAAAAAAAATTTATAACACAACACCACTTTTGGATAAAAATCGAAATATTTGCATAAAAATTTCATTAATTATATAAAAAAATTTATTTCACTTATAATTTACATAAATTTTATAATACAAGTTTATAACAGCATTTTGTCTATACTTAAATTTTTTCAATTAATTCAATTTAAATTACAAGATTAGAATACAAAAACACAAAACGCTGAATTAGTCAGTAATAAATATTACATTACCTTTCTTTATTAGAGTTTAATACTAACATTTTCGTTTATATTAGAGATGAAAATTTAGGCTGAGCCTAAGACTAGGCAAGAGTCTCTAGGCTGACAGACTTGTAGATGTCGTAGGCTTTAGGCTTAGGCTGATAAAAAAACGGTAGGTTTAGTCTTAGGCTCAGCATATGTGTCAAAACCTTAGGCAGCCTATTTAGGCTCTGTAAAAATTTAAACGCCAAATAAAAATTGAAATTAATAATAAATTTTAATGATAAAAATTCTTCAAACAATTTAAAATTGAATACATATAATATATGCATGAAATTACAGAAACATAAAAATTTTAAATTTTAATTAATGAGATTTTTATACTATAGTTATTTTTTTCGCAAATTACGATATAATGTACAGCCTAGAGGTTAGGTGGCCTAATATATAAACAAGTCTGTTTGAGCCTAAGCCTAAAATCTGTCAAGTCTTAGGCTTAGGCTCAAGCCTACAGCCTAAGAAAAGTGTAGGCTTAGGTCAACCTAAAGCCTAAGCCTTTACGATATAATGTACAGCCTAGAGGTTAGGTGGCCTAATATATAAACAAGTCTGTTTGAGCCTAAGCCTAAAATCTGTCAAGTCTTAGGCTTAGGCTCAAGCCTACAGCCTAAGAAAAGTGTAGGCTTAGGTCAGCCTAAAGCCTAAGCCTAAGATTAGACTAAAATGCTCATCTCTAGTTTATATAAAAACATTTGTATATTTTATTTATTTTGGAAACAGAGAAAGTATATGTGACTTTAAGTTATAAAATGTAATAATGATAAAAGCTCTGTCAAATTGATAAACACGTAATAAATATTAATCTATCTATAAAACCCATATTTATTATCTTATCTTTTTACAAATTATGCTGAGTATAAAAACAGATAATATTATAATAGCATTTCAAACCAACGCGATTGAAAAAAACCTAATTATTTCACTTAATTTTATTCAATATATAAAAAGCAATTAACATCAAAAATAACAATCAAAACGATTTACGGAAAAACAAAGTGTACTTTTGCGATCGATTTTTAGAAGTTCTGATTTGCACATAAATAACATGTAAATGCAAATTGTAATATTGTATAAAAATAATTTTTAACGAAAAAATTATATAACAAAAAATTTTTAAAATCTTTTTTAGTGTTATCCAGAAAAACGATGCCATTTCCTCGTTTGTTGCTATTATCAAACTCGACGATATCGGGCACTGAATACCTACAGTTCGCGCAAACACCGATTAACAACTTTTTAGCGCAAGAAGTGAAACAAGTGCTTTTCATACCGTTCGCAGCCGTTTCTTTTAGTTGGGACTTATATCAGGAAAAAGTTCAAAATGGTTTACCGCAGTATAAAGTGGTGAGCATTCACCACACAACCGATTATCTGTCATCGGTGGCCAATGCGGAGGCGATATTAGTTGGCGGTGGCAATACTTTTCACTTACTTTATTACTTACACAAATTTGGATTAATTGACGCAATCAGACATCGCGTTCTCAACGATAATGTGCCATACATTGGATGGTCTGCTGGCTCTAATGTCGCTGTAATTTTATTTCTATTTACTTTTAAATAAACAGCTATAATGTTATTACTACTTGAATGTCAGGCACCAGACATCGCAACGACTAACGATATGCCCATAATATGGCCGCAATTCGATAATGCCTTCAATTTAGTGCCGTTTAACATAAATCCACATTACAATGCGTGGAAACCCGCCGGTTATCAGGGAGAGGGACGTGACGATCGCCTCAACGAATGCGTTGTCGTGCGAAAGCGACCGATCGTTGCCATCAGTGAAGGATTAGCCGTTGTTGTCGAGGCCGGCAAACACTTCATTTTAGCACCAGATTTGGGTTCAATTCAGTGCAGTCGTTGCGCCAAACTATGGTTACCAAACAGTGCGCAACCGAATGGCTACGAAGTGAGAGAACTCGAGTTCGGACAAGACATCACACCACTTATTTCGTAAAAACATTTTTTATTGACAAAATGAATTGATAAAAATTGTTTTCAATTTATTTATACAATTAATAATTGATGACAGAAAATGTATATTATTATAATTATTATTCGGGAACAAATAATCTTGTGCTCAAGTTATAGGATAAAACGTCAAAAAAATGTTACAATTATATTTTCTTATAACGAAGCAAAAAAATATATAAATAAAACAAGAAATAAGTTAAAACAGTACATTAAAACCGGTAAAAAACAGTACACTTTATTATTATAAACCGGTATATTTTGTGTGGCATAAAATAAACTTTTTTACAATTTCTCTTAAAATTAAATTAAATTGTACTTTTCTTTCTGTTTACAATCTCTATGCGCGTGTGTGTGTGTGTATAACAACTGTGTATAACATAACATTATATAAACCAAAAAAGAGCGAAAGTGTTTTGAAATTCAGGGGAGAGTAAGCTAAAGATAAGGAAAGAAAATTTCATATTAAATGATAATACATTTATATTAACGCAAACGTAAGATGAAAAATAAAACAAGTAAATGAATGTATATATAACTTATGTTGTTGTGTATGTAAAGCTGCAAAATATTTTGAAATTTGAACAATGATTCGTCAAATAAATGCTTTTTTTAAAAACTATGATAAAATAATTGATAAAAATTGGAGAAACAAAATAACAATTAAAACGTTTTTTGAGTGAGAATTATATTATAAATTTAGCGATGACATTATTTCATAAGTTATTAAAATATGGATGAATTTGTTTCAAACACTGTTTTATTTTTGCAAAGCGATGAACAACGACCGCAAGTGTCTTCAATTGTTGGTCGCTTTGCCTAAAAACAAGCGCTTAAAACAAATTCGGTGATAATAAACTAAGAAAGCGATCTCAACAACAAACACAAAACTGGTGCATCACTGATCACTTCTTCGGTATATTACTCCGCTCTCCTCTACAGTTAGGACAATACCATTTACCTTTTGGTTTGGTGTTGAGCGATACGCACGAAAAGTGAAACCATTCGATAGAACAGGCACTGTTATCGCAGCAAATCATTTCACCGAAGCTCACCTGTTCGCACAAGCAGTATGTGGGCTCATCGGGATCTATGGGCGCGCCTTCGTATAGCGGCGGCGGAGAATTATCGATATTCAAGCAGTTATTGCTATTAGTGTTGCCTTTAGTGCGCTTCAAATCTTTGTGTGACGTTCCCTTAACGCCACGTTTTACGCTACGCTTCGCCAGATTCGCGTCAATCGCGTTGTCGTGATTAGTACGCGATGCTGTGTTACGTCTGGCGGACGCTCTCTTCCCAGAGAGTGCCGACGAAGAACTGTTGCTCGTCGTGTTCACAGCGGTTCCGTTGGCTGTCACCGCATTCAATCCGTTTGGCGCGTCTTTATTGCTTACTTCGATATTTGTGGCGTTTATGGTCACCGTATTGGTCACAGCGGTGTGATTAGTGGTTTCAGTTCGTTGAACGGCTGCCGATGAGTGATTGGCGTTTACAATACTGGAAGCGTTACCGCTGTTCAGTGTCATGTTTCGCGTGTTGTTTGTGATACTCGATGACGTACTCGTGACCGCTCTGTAATCGAAATCTAATTGACGAGCCTTACCGTCCAATTGGTCCAGTATTGACTGAATGAGCAGAAGCTTCTCGTCGGCGATCTCTTGCACCTCAATCAGACATCGCTGTATTCTCAACAGTGCGTTACGCTTACGTGATTCAGTGCTGGGAGTTTTGCCGCAAACCACGTCTAGAGTGGCGTCCAATTGTGACAACAGCTGATGGTAGCGGTGATTGTTTTCGTGCAGTTGTGTGATCTGTCGCGCGATATCGTTCGGCACGTTATCCACTAAATCCATGTAATCGTCGATATACTTAACGATTGAGTGAAATGGTGACTCATTTCCCGCTGCAGAGCTCGACGACACCAGAAACGATGACGAACTCGAGCACATATCACTAGTTTCACGCCAATGTCTGCGTGTGTCTCAAACACAAACACAACACAACACAAGACACAGAGACAGTTCTTGAACGCCACGCGAAAATAACGGTTTAAAGCGGAGTAAAGTATGTTAGAGTGAAAAACGAAACGCGAGTTTACAGTATAAGTTATTTAGTATTTGATAGTTTGTTTTGTTGTTTGTTTTTTTCTCTGCGATTTTTTTCTGGCACTAGTTTTTTTCGTGTCAAACCATATTTGCGGACATGTGTTGTGTATCTAATCGACCATCAATTATGTCCGCATTGTACTCAACGCAGCGCACAATAAATTAACACTTCTACTGGCAGTTAATAAATCAGTTTCGGATAGTTTAGTAAATAAGTAGCAATTAAATCACAAAATGTGTATACAATGTGTTTGATGCGAATGTAAAGCAAATGTTTTTGAATATTAAGTGTTAGCATTATTTGACGTCAATTGTGATTATATACAGCTTTTTGGGGTGTATTTTTGAACGCACGCTGAAAACAGCAGCAATGTGTGTG
>JAQIVF010002197.1:0-11622 GCA_034698365.1 Steganacarus magnus | reverse complement strand
TCGTCGTCATCGTTATTACTGTTATCAAAGTTTACGAATGCAAATCTATTCGTGTCTTCATTGTCATCGTTAAACATCATTGATATGCTCGCACTTCGTGGCAAATCCATAGCAATGTTTAATTCGATCAATCATATACTCATTCAACTATTGTTGCGTTGATCTGCAAAATAAATCAAAACGCAATGATTTATATTTTTTATATATCAAAAATAATTTTATAATTGTTTAATGAACAGACTTGACTTCCAAATTAATTTTTGACTCATAAAAGCCGACAGTGTTTTTCCAATCGTGCCTTTGATGTATGGGTTCAGTTATTTAAATATGGTTTTATTAATTTTTATTTCTATCTAAAATTATTGATATCACACACTGCGCTTTCCTTAATAGAATTTTCTAATTATAATACCGATACATTAGTTGAAGTTACAAAATTTTTTATATAATTCAATCTCGAAACAAACTGTCAACTTAGAGAGTGAGTGTTTCATTTACTTTCACTCAAGTCTTAAATATTTTTGTTTCTCTCAAAACAGTGTTATGTCAAATATCATACACTGATGTCTACCACAGAATGAAAAGTGATTACTAACTAAAAGAATTACAAAAAGAAAATTTTCTGATTCTAACTATACATCAGAGCAGTTAGAAAATTAACGAAAAAGTTTGTTACAAAATCTGTTGTTAAGAACTTAATTCACGAGATTTTCTCTTACTTTGCGTTGTCACTCACATACAAAAAATACTATACTTTAAGACTCATTCCACATCAGTTAAGATTGTGTTTTTTTTATTAACAAACTTTTGTGATTCGAAAACATGCTCTTATTGTATTAACAGTTGCACAGTAAGTTATATGTACGTGTGTGCACAGCATTTTTATATCTAATTTATAGAAATTTTAAGGTAACATCAAAGATAAGATTTTTAGTCTATAAATCTTAAGAATAATAATAACAAAAATAGGCTTTAAAATTTTTTATGATTTTTTCCCTGTAAAAATGCGCTGTTGTTTGCATTCATTCTTGTTTTACTGGAAATACTTTTTGCAAAGCTGTTGCACTAAAGAATATACATTTTGACTAGAATTGCTTCACCAAATTAAATGAAGAATAATATTAATAAGAAGAATAATAATGCAAAATGAAATTTAGTAAATTTAGTATATTAAGTAATACCACATATGCTTTTGTCATTTTACTTAATGAATTGTTTTAATGTATCGTTTTAGTCCTTTAAGATTTCTTTGTAACGCTTGAGTTCATTATTCATAAAAAGTAAAGAATCTTAGACATCAAATAAATAGGAAAACTTTATATAATCTTACCATAAAACTAAGCTATTTTTAAACAAAAAATTTATGAATTCTTTCTATTAAATATCATTGCAATATTAAAGTTTTATTGAAAAAGTAGAATTTATTATTCACATATAATTCATTGAAATTTAGAGTTGAAAATTTTTTTAGAAACTACGAATTCAAACATAAAATTTTTGTGGCACGTAATCTATATTTTCAAAGTTAATATAATTTTGCTTAAAAAAGCATTTAATTAAATGTTTTTTTAATTATAATTAGATTTAATTTAAATTTAATAATAATCACATAGTATTTTTGCAATTTATTTAATTAAAGTAATGTTTGGATGAAATATAAGAAATGTAATTAATTCGGTCACTTTTAACTTTAATTCATTGCTATTAATTCGATCGATCAACACTCATTTAATGCAGCAATTGTTGCGTTGATCTGCAAAAAAAATCAAAATGCATATAATCTTTGCCTCATAAAAACCGACAGTGTTTTTCCAATCATGATTTATGGTTTCAATTAGTTAAATAAGGTTTTAATAATTTTTATTTCTATCTAAACTTATTGATATCATACACTGCTTTCCGTTATAGAATTTTCTAATTATAATACCGATACATTAGTTAAAGTTGCAAAAATTTTTCTAATTCAGGCTCAAAACAAACTGTAAACTTAGAGAGTGAGTGTTTCATTTACTTTCACTAAAGTCTTAAACATTTTTGTTTCTCTCAAAACAGTGTTATGTCAAATATCATACACTGGTGTCTACTAGACTATAGAACTTTTCAAATTTTTAGGCCCGAGCCCGACTTAGGCACGAGATGTTGAAGCCCTGCCCGGCCCGAGCCCGATTATTTTTGAGATTAATAACTTCGGCCCGGCCCGGTGCGATGTAAATTCATTAATTAAATATATAAAAACTTCGCTTTCTTTAAAAACGTTAATATAATTATGAAAATTAATGCAATTCACTGCTTATTTGCAATAATAGAGCACAAGTATTGATAAAAATTGAGAATTACATAACTTGAACATATTTTATATAACCAAAAGCATAAGAGAACATTTTTAAATCTTACAAATAAAAGGCCGGCTCGGCCCGAGAATTTCTATTTTCATCCCGAGCCCGGCCCGGCCCGCCGAAAACCGTCGGGGTCCCGCGGGGGCCGATCTATAGTCTAGTGTCTACCACAGAATGAAAAGTGATTACTAACTCAAAGAATTAAAAAGAAAAATTTCTGATTATAACTATACATGAGAGCAGTTAGAAAATTAACGAAAAAGTTTTTTACAAAATCTGTTCTTAAGAACTTAAATCACGAGATTTTCTCTTACTTTGCAATGTCACTCACATACAAAAAATACTATAATTTAAGACTCATTCCACATCAGTTAAGATTGTGTTTTTTTATTACAAACTTTAGTGAATCGAAAACAAGCTCTTATTGTATTAACAGTTGCACAGTAAGTTATATGTATTTGTGTGCACAGCATTTCTATATCTAATCTCTCAATTATTAACTTAAAAATCAAAAATATTAAGTTAACTAAAAGAAAATCTAATTAGTATTCTACAGTAGTATTCTGTAGTCGATATCAAACAATTAGATTTTTGTAGTGTTGTGGAACTTCCACTTTTTTAATTTCACTTACTTTCACTTTCGCTTTTAATTCAAACTTTGATTTCACTTGTATTTCGATTTCGCTTTTCACAAGTTTTTTAATATCGCTTGTATTTCACTTGGCTTTTTGAAAAAAATTTAGTTTTACTTGCATTTCGCTTTCGCTTATTAAAAATATTTTTAGTTTCGCTTGTATTTCGCTTTCGCTTTTACTTACAATTTAATTTCGCTTTCGATTAACTTTCGCTTTTTAATTTCGCTTTTACTGTGTTCTTTTGAAAAAAACGAAATTGAAAGTGAAAGCAAAAGTGAAATTTAAAATCATTTTAATTTCACATGTATTTCGCTTGGCTTTTCAAAAAAAAAGTTAATTTCGCTTGCATTTTGCTTGACTTTTCAAATTTTTTAAAATTTCATTTGTAATTCACTTTCGCTTTTCATAGATAATTTTATTTCGCTTGTATTTCGCTTTCGCTTAAGCGAAATTGAAAGTCTAAAATAATTTCACTTTTACTTTCGCTTTTAAAAAGCGACACAACACTAGATTTTTGAGAATACAAACCACAAAAATAGGCTTAAAATTTTTTAATGATTTTTTCTCTGTAGAAATTCGCAGTTTAATGCATTCATTCTTGTTTTATTCAAAATTCATTTTTTTGCAAAGCTGTTGCACTAAAGAATATTCTCATTGACTAGAATTGCTTCACCAAAATAAATGAAAATAAGTATAATAATGTAAAATTAAATTTAGTATATTCACTAATACCACAAATGCTTTTGTCATTTTACTAAATCGATTGTTTCTATTTTTTAAAGACATTTCTAAAAAGACATTATTAAACAAAAATTTATACATTCTTTCTATTAAACAACTGTACTTAAATAAAAAAGTGGTGTTGAAAAACTTAAGTTTAATTAATTGAAATTGAGAGTTGAATTTTTTTAGATACTATGTGTTCAAACTAGTGTTGTTTCGCTTTTTGAAAGCGAAAACGGAAGTTAAATTAATTGTTAACTTTAACTTTCGC
This sequence comes from Steganacarus magnus, assembly GCA_034698365.1. Lineage (NCBI taxonomy): Eukaryota > Metazoa > Arthropoda > Arachnida > Sarcoptiformes > Steganacaridae > Steganacarus > Steganacarus magnus. The sequence goes on along the minus strand of JAQIVF010002197.1, from coordinate 7,657 downwards.
TTAATCGAAAGCGAAATACAAGCTAATTTAAAATTATTTAAAAAAGCTAAGCGAAAAACAAGCGAAATTAAAAAAATTAAAAAAAAGAAAGTTAAATACAAGCTAAATTAAAATCAAGTTAATTTGACTTTTGCTTTTAACTTTCACTTTCGCTTTTGTTTAAAATATATTGTATTTTGACTAAAAAAGAGGTGATTCAATTTACTTTATTGAGTATTGTAGTTTTTAATTAATAATTACTCATAATAATACTTTTCTTATGCCGAAATATTGTTTTAAACTTAAAAAGCGAAATGAAAAAGCGAAAGTTAAAGTGAAAGACAAATTAAAAATGAATAATATGGAAAAGCGAAATACAAGTTAAATTAAAATCGTAATCAAATACAAAAGAGAAATACAAGCGGAATTGAAAAAATTTTTAAAAGCCAAGAGAAATAAAAGCGAAATTAAAATATCAGATAAAAGCGAAAGCTAAAGTCAAGTTAAATTTAAAAGTTGCAAGTTAAACAACACTAGTTTAATATAAGCATCAAAACTGTAATCATCACACAGTTTTTTTGCTTTTTACAAATGATTGTTTTGACCTTTCTCAATGTTTACAGTACATTGTGAGTGTGTGTGCTACACAACTACAGTATCTTTATCATCACTTTTACTGTCAACGGCATAGGTTACTCTATAAATTTATAACTTGCGTTGAGTTTAATGTCCGTGAAAAGTTTTACGCATTCTTTTCTCGCATAAATTTTGCATACTTTAGCAGTTTTTTCTTCTATTCGAAAGAAATAATAACGTCATATACCCTGAATGTGTTTAATACAATGTGCAAAGCTGTATTTGAGAAGAATAAATCATTTTTGCTTCACGCGAGCTAAAATGTTTTCTTATAAATATTTTTCAATAAAAATGGTTTGGTTTATAAAGGAAAATTTTTCTGTTGCAAAACAAACATTACAAATGGTTATTTAAAAATCGAAAAGTACATTTGCATTACTAATCCAAAGAAAAACTAAAAACTAATTTTAGTTACGGTTTAAATTACGGTAGTGTTGTTACGCTTTTTTCTAAGTAAAAGAAAAAGCAAAAAATATTTTTTCTTTTACTTTCGCTTAATCGAAAGTAAAATACATTCGAAATTAAAATAATATTAAAAAGAAAAAGCAAAATAAAATTGAAATTATATATACTTAGAAAAGAAAAAGCAAAATACAATTGAAATTCAAATAATAACAGAAATAAAAGTAAAAGACAATCGAAATTAATTTTTTTATCAGTAGAAAATGTAAAATACAATCTAAATTAAAAACTAGAAGTAAAACAACACTAATTTACTAATTAAAGTAAAATCCAATTTTATTACGCTATATTTTATTTTATTTACTTTAAAATGCAAATTACTCTTAATTAAAGTTTTCTTTGCTGTCGCATTCAATTCATTCAAATAAACTAAGATTTAAAACAGTTTTAAAAAATTGAGTTTGAACTGAAAATGTTAACTAAACAAAGTGATAAAAGTAAATTTAATATAAGTTTATAACAGTATGCAGTGTGATCAAGAAATTTATACCAATGTAAAGCTTAAAAATGATAAAACATAGCATACAGTAGAATCGCGTAACGAGTGATACTAAGAGGTTAACATTTAAAATAGATGCATGTTATGAACAATTTAATTTTTATGACTGTGAGCAAAAGCACACATAAGGCCTGTGATTATATAAGTGTATTTGCCTGTAATGCGCGTTTTTTAAAGTTATCCAATAAACGTGAATCCAATGGGAGTTATTTCTTGATCACACTGTATAAGTAAACTTCAGAACGATAACCCGTAACATAACAACGCAGATAGAGAGAGAAAGATAGAGATAATATATGTTCATTCTCTTTCCTACACATCCGCACTTATTGTAAAGCTATAATTAAAAAACAGATTATCTAATGAGAAAACTTTTTTTTATAATTTTTCTCTTGAAAAAAGATTCATTAGAAGCGCAGCGTTAGTAACAGAATTTATTCTAATAAGACATCTAACTGGTAATTTGCATTAGATTAACGATATAATCCTCTGTGTGTGTATGTGTGGGAAATCTATAAATAATTACTTTGTTTTGATTATATATTTTTTGATTAAAATTTCATAAAGCCAAAGCAACAAACATAAACACGTGGCACACATCGTTGTCCTCGTGTCCGTACAACTCACACCTGTACAACACGTACAACTCGAGCACTACATCGACCGCCGCGTACGGCATATCCACCGTACAATCAGTGTTGAGGCCGCACTTAAATAGTGGTGGATAAGATGCTGCGAGGCATCGTCAACAGCGGTAGCTCAGCATCGCAAAACTGTTCCAAAACAACAACAACAACAAATACTAATACTACTACTACTACTGAGGATAATATAAGAGAAAATGCGCTAATTAGCAAATAACTTCATCGATTCAGTAGTGGTTTCGCCAGTAGTGATAATAATGTTAATAATGTCAGTAATGTTAGTGGATTTTAATGAACATCTAATTACAAACCTTAACGAAGCGAGTCCCAAACGGAGTGCTAGTAAAACAACAACAACAATAACAACTGCTACTAATGCTACTGCTAGTGATATATCAGCGAAAAGCACTTCGCAGGAAGAGTTATCGCAAATATTGCGCTATTTGTTGTGGAGACAAGACATCGAAGACCAGCACAATCGTATGGTTCACGAGTGGTGCTGTTAGCTCTCGCTGTCGACAAAGTGCTATTCTGGGTGTTTCTAGTCATTACTTTCGCGTCTTCGCTCTCGTTTTTGGTTATTATTTCCATTCAGAGACGAGGATTTCAAAAAAAGAGACGACAACTCGTTGCATCGCAAAACATATAAAGTCAATTATATACCTGTCAATTGACAAACTTTAGGAAAGTGAATTACTCACTATATTATATACGAATTCTGATTGAATCACACTTTAATGCGTTTGTGTTCGATGTAAAGAAGTGTTGGTGTGTGTGTGTGTGTGTGTTTCGATTCGGTTAAATGCTATTTTTGATGCTCAATATTAGTGTTGTTTTGATAGTTAACTATTAAAATTAAAATCAAATTAATTGGGCTAATTAATTATGATTAATCAAAATTAATAAACTATCAAAATTAAAATTAAGAAAATTATCAAACTCAATAGACTATCAAAATAAAAGATAATAAAACTATTAAAATTATTAGCCTATCAAATTTCAAAACTCGTTGTCAAAACAACACTACTCAATAACTTACTAAATCATATTTCTATTATATATTGGGATAATTTACAACTTAACAACAAATTAATTTTAATCATGTGTAAAAAAATGTATTTCATTTATGCACTAAAAAATTAAACAAAAAACTGATAATTTATGCATAAATTTATTTTTGTTCAATTCCTGTAAACCTTAGTGTACTTAAGCCCTTAACCACTTAGTGTTATTTATTGAATACAAATTTTTAAAAAAATAATTTATTGTTGTTTGATGTTACCAAAAACCAGACACATACGTACGTCACTATTGTTATATAAAATATTCGTGTCCAGAGCACTGCTATATGTTGTTATGTTGTGTTCTATAAACGCGATACACACTTCATTTGATGACGGGTTGGGTTTACTATATATTGGTGAATTAGTTAACCAAAGTAAGCAATGACCGTATGGACTACCTCGGTGCTGGAATTTCACGTGATTGTACGAATCAGTAATTGGAATTTTTCGAAATGGTCCACTAGAATGTTTTAAAACGCTAAATAATTCCCTAATACGCTTATTGAAGTATCTAACACATGTAACTGGGTCTTCCCAGTTGCCGAATCATCGCCAAAACTTTTTTCTTACGCGCATCCCAGTACACTGGTTATGATACATCCACTTTTAATAATTTGTATTTCTCATCGATTTTGTAAAGGTAGTCTTCAATTAATGGTTGTCCGGCGGTAATTTTACATGTATTTTTTGTTTTTCTTAGATACAATGGGATTCTAAGACGTTTCTTAAACCTAAAGAAGATTTTAAGTATTTTGCAGCAACGCCTGTCTTTATTTCGTAAATCCCACTTACATCGCTTAACATATGATAACCCGCTAGATTTTTTACACTCGAGTCCACAGTATATTGTTGGGAATGATAACTCCACGTTCTTATCTCTTTGTATCTATAAAGGGAATCTACCCTCACCTGGAGCAAATACGATGGCGTTGTTATCCTGCCAAAGAGTATCATTGGATGTTATAATAGCTGGCTCTTCTATTTCGTTCCTTTGGTCTTGTTGGTAATCCATTGTCTGATTTTTTTCTCATCATTAGCTTTATTTTCATCCATGATAATGAATGGATCTATTGCTTGATGATGATCATTAGTCGACGAGTATGATATTATTACCTGTTCTTCTTGATATAGCGGTGTTGTAACCAGGTATTTTGCGGCATTATAAATTACAAGTGGACTAACCGTTTCGAACATAAAATGGGATTTATGTTGCAGTATCCGCTTTAATTTGAATTGCACCTATACTTATTGTCGAATGTTCGTGGCAATACGTTGACCGATGTATTGACGGATATTGGAACGTTCAATACATTTCCACTCAGTCCTTATTGCATCTCTTCTAAATGACCGAATTTGCATGAAAGGTATACGTGGACATACCATCCGCTCTTCTAATGACGAAAATCTTTGCAATTCCTCGTGTACATAAACGAAAGCATTCCCATTGGCTTCGCACAAATTAGGTAGTTTATCAACAGAAATCTCTCTGTAACATGTTATACAAAAATCGTCGCATTTTAATCCTTGCACACCGCATCTATTAGTGCTTCAGATACTCCTTTTAATAATAATGATTCCCTCGAGGATAAAGTAATCGACGAATCGTACCACAAGCCATTACACTCGCTGCAAACTAATGTTGGTTCTTTTTTGATGATTGTCCTGTACTGACCGTATAGAGTTGCTTCACAAATATCCATTCGTTTCATTCTGTATGCCAATGTATTCTTTTCTTACTCTCTCGCTCCCGTTTCTTCATCCTTACGTCTCGTTATATGTGCCTGTGTGTTATTCTCTTGCTCATTCGCTCGTCCTTCTTTATCTTCCCTCTTAATCCGTTTAACGTTCACAACTTTTGCTTTCTCCTCATCGCACCACTGCTCATTCATTCGCATATCTCTTTTATATAATAGATTGTTATGATATTCATTGCTGCAATACTCATCGTTCATACTTTTCTCCATACGACTTTCATTCTCTTCTTTGCGATACTCATTGTTCATCCTTTTCCTTTGAATCCACAAGCATTTGCTTTTCTTACGTTTATTTTTTCTTGTCCATTGTTTTAGTAGTTTGTTATCTATTAAAATAAAGAAAATGATTAGAAGATTAAGTTAGAAAATTTGATGTTGTGAGTTCGATAGCTGATTCATGAATGAGAGATTCTCTCAAACACTTACTGAAGTACTTTTTAAATTCTATAATTTAAAAAAATTAAAAAACTTTTAAACAATGCATTATAAATTAAATCAATAAAACATTTAAAATTATAAAAAATAATTATTATTTGTAAAAATAAAAATATAAAAGTAAACAAAACAAACAAATAAATGACTTACCTTATAATTATTTTGATGTTCACTGTTTGAAGTCTGAATTACGAATGATAACGTTTCTCTCAATCACTAACTAAAGTACATTACATTTAATAAGAATGGGTCAAATATGCGCAGTAACCCAGTAACGCAGTACCCAAATGATTCCGGCTTGACCCTGATTTACTCAATCTTGGGACATAATCGGTCATGAATATTTGAAAATTTTTTATATCACTTGTTCATTCATGGAAGATAGCACGTGCCATGAACTCGCTTCCACTAGGAGCACCGTTTGATCACTTCTTGAGCTTGATCCAGCTACAACGGAAAAAGATAGCTGGTTAGCACGTGCCATGAACTCGCTTCCACTAGGAGCAACGTTTTATCACTTCTTGAGCTTCATCCAGCTGCCACGAAAGAAGTTAACCGGTTAGCACATGCCAAGAACTCACTTCGACGATTTGTTTAAACAAAATATTGTAAAAATGTATAAATACTACTTCAGATTGAATTCTAAAAATATTTTAGTCTAGGTTTCAGCACTCGAACAGTGAACACCATAAACATTTTTTCGGCCAACAATTTAAGACAAAATTTTTAGAAGATTGTTGTTAAAATTTTTCTCAACTATACATACTTAATATAACGAATTATTTAAACTAAATATTTTTTTAACATAAAAATATTGTTCAGAAAAAACATCAATAGAAAAAACTTATAAAACTAAAAATATTGTTATAAAAAAATTTTTAAAAGTAAAATTTTATCACACAAAAAAGCCTCCTATCTTAAAATTTTTTCACCAAAAAAGCCTCATATCTTAATATTTTTTTCAACAAAAAAGCCTCTTATCTTAAAATTTTTTTCAACAAAAAAGCCTCCTTTCTACGGCATCCAGACGGACGGACATGTCAAAACCAATAGCTCATTGATATAAAATCAAAGTGAGCTAAAAATCCTATTAATGATGAAAATTAGAAAAACTTGATATCTTAAATTACAAATTAAATTTAACTTCATAATAATAAATAAATACAAATTTTTAATTAAAATTGGTTTTTATATTGCAACTAAAATTAAATCTAATGAATTGCAAAATTTGATTTTTAATAAACTGTAAAAAATTTAAATTTCTTTACTCATTCCGCGCAGAATCTGTATTCCTTCTTTTAATGCATCATCTTCATAATTTTGTGTTACAACATAAATAAAAGGTTGGGAATTATAATTGATTTTTTATTTTGAAAGATATACTTTAATCAAATTAAAAATTCGCCTTTTAACGCGATTGCGTTGCTCACAGATAAGATACAATCATATACATATGGATCGATTTATAAATTGGTATTAAGTAATATTTATACGGAAATTCATAACGAAGAATTCTCAAAATTTCACATTTAATTTATGAAAATGAAGTTAACAATTATCAAAATTTTGGTTGTTTTAATAAAAAAAAATAATTTAAACCTGTTTTTGTCTAGTATATAGATAATGCTGATACAAAGCTGATAACGGTAGCTTGAGTTTATGGTATCGCAGTCATTTTATATCATTTGAAAATGAATAATAAATAGCACAACAAATTGCTTACGACACAATACTAAATAAAAGTAGTTTATTATGGAAGGGGTCGACATAGAATTAGTTTAAAAATTAAATAGATATTATATTAAGTTTAATAGTTTAGCTTTTATTTATTTTGTTATTCTATTAACTCTATATAATCAGAATCAATAGTTTTCAAATTATAATTTTAATATTATTATCGGCTAAAATTTTTTGGAAAAAATGCTATAATAGGTGTATTAAAAAGATATATAATTGTTTTTCTATTTATATATAAGTAAAAATCACTTTTAAAGAATTGAATATAAAATTTGAAATGGAAACGAGAGCGTAGGATTTTCTTCCATTAAATGAAGTACAAAATTTTTTAATTGAATTACAATTAGGGTAAGAAATAACTAGTGTTGTATTGCTTTTTAAAAAGAAAAAGAAAAAGACGAAATATTTGCTCTTTTTCTTTTTCTTGAAGAAAGAAAAAGAAAAGTA